>CM029015.1:227593301-227818416 GCA_016801055.1 Panax notoginseng | reverse complement strand
CAGAGTATACTCCTATCATATACATGTACTCCCAATAAAAATTTTATCAATTTTGGGGTTAACCACAAGGAATTATAAGCGGTTACTTTTAAAATAGTCTTTTCTCAAATAAAATTCATAACTCTCAATCTATACATCCAAAATCACCATTTTTGGACACAATCAAGAAAACTCATCAAAATATCATTTTAAATTTTTTCAGAATTTTTGAAGATCAGAAAAATTTTATAAAACGAAAATCAAAAACAACCCTTAAAATCCCTTACTATCCCTTACCTCAAAATAGCAGTACTTCTGATCGGTATAAGGCTGAAGGAAACTTGCAATGATGAATAGAAACTCACAGAGTATCTAAATACTCAAAAAATATACTCAATAATATAGAGAGAGAAAGTGAGAAAATTTATGAATTCTGGTGTGATTTTCAATTCTAACTTAGCCCTCTATTTATAGGAAAATGTTAGCACGCCGAAGCAGACTTAACCTGCAACCTGATGGCTTTACCTGCTATTATTCCCACCCACCACATTTGAATAAAAATCTCAGCACATTTCTTTACCAACCAAGAGTGGGACCCACCAATTCTAGAATTTTTCACCAAAATGATTAACTCCGAAAATTCAAAAATTTTTGAACCAATCATCTCGTAAAATTCATAATAAATCATACATTCATTTTTAACGGTTCAAAATTTGTGGACATATACTCAACTTACCTATTTATAAGAAAATGTTAGAACGCCATAGGAGACTAAATAATAATTAATAATATTTCATTTCTTATTTTCTACGCATGCTTCTTGACCAAGCTCAGCCACCAGCAATCTTTGAACAAATTTTGGCAGCCCACATGTGTTAAACAAAAGTGGATCCCACCCATAATTTAATAAAAATTATTTTATTTTTCGAAACTTCAGTAATTCATAGAAAATAACTCGTTTATCAGAAAAATACGAATTTTATGTCCATTCTGCCTGAAATCGAATTCTCTACAACTTTGTAGCTTTGAGTTTTTCCAAATTCCAAACATAAAATATTTAAAATCCACAAACGAATGATTTTTAATACCTCCACACCGATAAAATACTGATAAAATACCTCAGCATTAATTCCTTCATTTTTATCCATATAAAAATAAATATATCCATAATTTATATTCACATAAAATAAATATTTTCATATCATATAAATTAATAATTAATTATTCACAAATAATATTACAGAATCACAATTATGACAACCAGGCCGTTTTCAGGAAAGAGGGGACTTTCCAATAAGAATTTTTCCTTACTGGCGCGCAATTAGGTGACCAAACCTCTCATTGATAGAACTTTCTAGACATTGCCAATGATGCTATCTAATAATATTATTCAAATAATATGAATTATTGATCTGATAATGAAAAATACTGTGGAGTGATAATTATTGAAACAACAATAATATAAAATATCAACGCAACAATTATTGAAGCAATAAAATAAAATATTGAACAATAATTACTGTAGCAATTATTGAGTAGTGTCTTCTTACGTACGAATCAATAATTCAACTATACTGTGCAATACCGTGTACTACTGTGTAACTACGCGTATTACTGTATTTTAACCACTGGGTATTCCAACAGTGTTAACGGTAACAACTACACCGTTATTTGTAAAAACTTAAATTTGTCATTTTTTTCATCCGACCGTTATCCGTTATGGGGCCCACAAATGGCTGCGCCATCGTACGAATATTCCCCGACAGAAAGAATATTCCACGACCAAACGAATATTCCCCGACAAAATGAATATTTTATAACCACTTGCTTATTTTACAAAATTTTCACATTTCACCCATATCAAAAGCATTATATCAAATTAATACCTTATTAATTTAGAATAATAAATAGAAAAAAATTCACTTTTATTTATAATAAGTTAGGATCTTACAATTTATTATAAAATTAATAAAAAAATGACATAAAATCGTAAGATATATAATTTTTTATTAAAAATAACTTCACCTGAATTTATTTTATAATATCACGTGAAGTCTCAAGTTAGTTACAATTAAATTAGTCATATATATACCTTGCTTCTATTTCAGATTCTATCTCTCAGATCATCATGATTTCTCCATTGCTCATCTCCCATGATAACTTCATTTGGGTTCCTCATTTGTTGGGAAGTCATGACAACCGCCATCCCTCGAACTACTCGGCTTTGACTTGTCTGGAGTAGCATTTGGCGTCATCATTACCGTTGGAATATACCTTTCTATAGGACATATTCCTCCCTCAACTGCCTCTTCGTACTCCTCATTCATGATCTGAATCATCATCAATCTTCGATCCATATCGGATTCAGGTTGACCGCTATGTACAGGGTAATTCAAAACTCGATGTTGGGTTCTCCCAATTGCTTTCCAAAAGAGAAATTCATATCATCTATTTTAGCCTTCTTAGATCGAACATCTCTTTTCACAATATCCACGTGTCGTGCGGCTTTTGCCCATGCATCAAATTCTCACTCGTTCAGTTTTTTCTTCTCTCAGCTCAGATTCTATTTTTATCATCTTATACTCTGCCAAAGAATGCTTCTGTTCAAGCATCATATATCGGGTAACACAAGCTTGAATTGTTACATCCTTTTGTTCCACGACCGCCTGTCGTTCTTCTGCCTGCTCTTCTAACTCATGAATGCGATTTTGAAATTCTACATTTTGATCATATAATACCTCTAATAAACTCCTCTCTCTGGTACTTCTTCTTCCTCTTCTTCCTCAGTCTCAGCTGTTACCTCTGCGACTATCTCGGGTGTAACTATCAATTCTTCACTCACCACATGGATATCTCTAATTCCTTCTTCGTCTGACATCACATTATCACGGTTAGTGATTAGAGGTATCCCCACAGTCTCATTCACTCCATTATTAGCATTCTCAGCTGCCATTCTCAAATACTGCCATAAAACAAGGGTTAATTAAACAAATTAACATATCACATAATATCCCAATATTATGACTGACCAACAAATAAGCTTAGGTAGGACACACTAGCGAAGGATTTACTCATCTCTCCCCTCCTAGTTGTATTCCCCGATCTCCGCCAGAGATCATATCCCTAAGCTCTGATACCACCTGTGACAACCCCAAAATAGGTCCATTCCATCCAACCTATTCTGAGTCGCCAAATACATGGTACAGAAAACAACTACAACTTTATTACAACAATTGTCGTGCAAAATACAACAACACATATGCTGTGAGTTTGGATACAAATATATACCAAATGTGACTCATGTTCCAACCGTGGACATCACCTCATAATAACACCTTATATAAAGGTATAGTCAAAAACTGTTTTAGAAATTAGAATCTTTAGGAAGTGCTCAAGGAAACCTTCGTACATGGGAGGCCACACATCTAGGTTATGATAGATATCATATGGCCACAGAATTATCCTTGGTTGACCCAATAGACCCCAAAGAAAAACGAGAAGATTACTATCATATTATTCCCAATGGTGAGTCTTCTCTTGACTTATCATTATCTCCACTGTCTCTAATTGAGAATTATACTTCAAACAAACACCAAGATTATATAGGTAGTGCCCATAGATATACTCAGCAAGTGGATGAGCACAACCCTGTCTTATGATGACACGAGGTTGTATGTCATTAGACATCTTGTATGATAGTAACAAAACACCCTTCCAACGTTGGGTTCGCCTCACCCTATTTTCTTCACCAAATATAACTACTAAATGATGACCACCGTTCTATTCCCTTGTTACCCCCCTCGACCCAGCTACACTCTTATTACCTGAAAGGAATTGTGAAGCAAAAGGGTGAGCACAACTAGCTCAGTAAAGAATATCATGACTAAAGATAATTCAATTATCAATAGCCTTCATCAACAATAAATCAGAGATTTAGAACATATGGTAAATGATAAAAATTTCAACCATAGTTACAGCGGAACGAGCAATCCATTAGAAGAGTCAAATAGACTATAAAGTCTATTATCTTCTCCATGTTAAAAATCCACCAACAATGTTTTATCCATGTAAAATCAATCAACAATTCTGGTCCACAATTATATTAATAACTCATAATCATAATTGTAGTTCTAAATTCCTCTTCTCATCCAGGACGATGATAATTTTTATCACCTATCTTTACCTGAAACATCAAAGATCATGGTTACAACCAAATCACATTTACTGTTCATAATCATACTAATAACTTCATCTTTGCACTACGTCCAAAGATATTCATTTGTATCACCAGTTGGTCATGTTTATCTCAACATCTGTTCATCTTTGCACTACTGGCCAAAGATATTCAACAACATGTCATCTTTGCACTACGGGCCAAAGATATTCATCAACAATTCATCTTTGCACTACAGGCCAAAGATATTCATCAATATTTCATCTTTGCACTACAGGCCAAAGATATTAATATCTCAAAGAAATATATAATCATTTCAGAATTTATATAAACAATAATTATAACCATGTTGATCAATTCACCTTTGCACTTAAGCTAAAGATATTCACTTATAAATTCAATGGTCATGATCATACCAGTCACAATTCAACTTTGCACTACAGGCCAAAGAGAACCCTAGTCATGATCATACCAATAATCTACCCATCTTTACACTCTAGTGAAAGAGAATTTCAACATCAGGGTTATAAAAATGTTATATATGATAATAAAATCAATATAATCAACACATAGTTTTAATCTCAAGAGTAATATTCATAACTCAACTATAATTTGGTTAGAAAAAGAAACCAATTTTTATCGTGAATAGTAACTCGTGAATAGTAACTCATGAATAGTAACTCGACACAAAAAGGTAGAAATTCACAATAAAATCCATACCAGTATTTCGGTATAATGATATTGAAAGAATAATATTTCTTAAGCTTATAAACAATTTATTTAAATTGTTTACACTTTACTAAATAATGCATTTAATCATTCTAAAATACCAAACTCATAAGATTTTATCACCAATAATCAAAACCCTCATCAAAAATTTGCATATACCTCATATAGGATTCTCAAGCCATAAAATCCTATTTTCCAATTTTCTTACTTCACATAACATATTTAATTCATTTACTCATAACTAGTCCATTTTCATGAAAAATACCAAATCAGTTCCAAAAATATTTCTTTTCTGGGATTTAGCATAATATAGTCCCATATTAAACATATATTTTTATCAGAATTTTTAAAACTCATTTACTATTTTTCATATGGCCAAAACCACCGAATATTTAGACATTTATCAAAAATTGTACTTTTATCCAAAAATTCTAAAATTTACAGAGTATACTTCTATCATGCACATGTACTCCCAATAAAAATTTCATCAATTTTGGAGTTAACCACAAGGAATTATAAGCGGTTACTTTTAAAATAGTCTTTTCCCGTAAGATTCATAACTCTTAATCTATACATCCAAAAATCACCATTTTTGGACACAATCAATAAAACTCATCAAAATATCATTTCAAATTTTTTCATAATTTTTGAAATTCAGAAAAATTACGAAACTGGAAAATATAACAACCCTTAAAATTCCTTACTATCCCTTACTATTCCTTACCTCAAAAGAGCAGTACTTCTGACTGGATATCGGATATGATGCTGAAGGAAACTTGCACTAATGAATAGCAACTCACCAAGTATCTAAAAACTCACAAAATATGCTTCATAATATAGAGAGAGAAAAAGAGAAAGCTTATGTTTCTGGTGTGATTTTCAATTCTAACTTAGCCCTCTATTTATAGGAAAATTTTGGTAGGTTTGACCTGCAACCTGATGGCTTTACCTGCTACTATTCCACCCACCACATTTGAAATATAATTCAGCACATTTCTTCACCAACCACAAGTGGGGCCCACCAATTCTAGAATTTTCCACCAAAATGATAAACTCCGAAAATTCAACAATTTCTGAACCAGTCATCTCGTAAAATTCATAATAAATCATACGTTCATTTTTAACGGTTCAAAATTTGTGAGAATATACTCAACTTATATATGTATAACATATCCAAAAATTACCACGATCCAACGGTCGGATTAAAAATTATAACCCCCGCAAAATATCTCAAAAACCCTGATTTTTAATACCTCCATTCCGACAAAAATACGTATAAAAATCTCAACATTAACTCCTTCATTTTTAACCACAAAAATATATCCCTCGTTTATATCCACATAAAATAAATATTTCCTTATCATATGAATCAATAATTAATTATTCACAAATAATATTACAGAATCACATTTATGACAACCAGGTCGTTCCCAGGAAAGAGGGGGCTTTCCAATAAGGATTTCTCCTTACTGGCGCGCAATTAGATGACCAAACCTCTCCTTAGACAGAACTTTCTAGACATTGCAATAATGCTATCTAATAATACTATTCAAATAATATGAATTATTGATCTGATAATCAGAAATACTGTGCAGCAACAATTATTGAACAACAATAATACAAAATTTCAACGTAGCAATTATTGAATCAATAAAATAAAATATTGAACAGTAATTACTGTAACAATTATTGAGTAGTGCCTTCTTACGTAAGAATCAATAATTTCAAAAATACTATGCAATACCGTATATTACTGTGCAATAACGCGTATTACTGCATTTTAATCACCGGGTATTCCAACAGTGTTAACGGTAACAACTACGCCGTTATTTGTAAAAACTCAAATTTGTCATTTTCTTCACCCGACAGTTATTCTGTTATGGGGCCCACAAATGGCTGCGCCGTCGTACGAATATTCCCCGACAGAAAGAATATTCCCCGACAACAATGATTATTTTATAACCACTTGCTTATTTTGAAAAAAAAATCATATTTCACTCATAACTTTAAACTTTTATCAATTTAACCATTTACTGAATAGTAATTATAAGAAAAATTGAATACTTTTATTTCATAAAATTCGGGGTCTTACAGAATAGGTTGGATGGAATGGACCTATTTTGGGGTTGTCACACCATATATATACGTATATTAATCAGGCTAATTATTTATTCTCATAAGTGAATAACAATCATAGCTTCTTCTTCTTCACGGTCAATTTTCCTCTTCTTTTCCGTTTTGTCTCTATGTCTTTCTTCTATTATATATACACATTATTACTTACAGGTTACACGAGTGTGAAACATAACCCATAAGCAGGTGGAATTATTTCATTAGTTTGCCTATTTTCTAAATTTTTAGATATTATGTGCTAAAATTTGAGATTATTGCATTAACATTTAGTTGTTGATATGCGGAATAATGTTTGCAATTGATTTGACTGATCTGATATTTGTGTTGTCAATCGTGTTTAATTGAAAATTTTGGTGGGTTTTCGATTGAAAAGTTTGTGTTTAGATTAGAGCTATTCAGGTTTCTTATATTAATAGTAACGAACTGAGTTTATTTCTTAATTTGATTATTTAGTATCTTCATTTTAAGTCACATAAATAAGTGTATTTGATCAGATTTAAGGGTTTGATAAGATTAAGGATATTAAGGCTTTGGAAGTGTGAATTTTTCTTACAGAATTTTTGCACTTGTTGCGGGACAGAGCAATATGATTTTGTCAATGTTTATTTAACTTGATTCAAGCTTCCCTCACACATATGTTTATTTAGCTTGATTCAAGCTTCCCTCACACATTTTGCAGTAAAACTTTTGTAGTAAGCATGATTGTTTACTTCACAGAATAAAAATATATACTTTCCTTTTTATTAATTGATTATAGAATGTTGCTAATTACTAACATCAGGATTTGAAATATGTATATTCATTTATTTTTCTGTATAAAATTTAATCATCGCACAATAATATACTATTTTCTTATTATATTTTAATTTATTAATTATATGCATATATTTATTATTAAAAATTGAATATATGATGGATGACTGAGCAGAACAGGTCAGAGTATAGGATTAGTACGAGCCTTCTTCAAACACTTTCCAGAACCACTTAGAGCATCTCCAGCAGATGGACTATCTGCTGGATTATATTTAGTCCACAGATATCCTTTAGTCTTCGATTCTTCCAGCAGATGGACTATCACGTGGACTATCTCGTAGACTATAATATAAAAAGATTAAAATAATCAATAAATTCAATAAAACTCAAATATAATAATATTATAATATAATACATAGGAGGACCATAATTTTTTATCTAAAAAATAAATTAAAGAAATATTATCAATAAAAAAATAAAAATCAAATATAATAAAAATATAAATTATTATTAACAAAATACTTATATAATTGTTAAATGTTGAAATAGTTAATTGTTTATAAATTTTTTAATTTATGTTTGTTACTTTTTTTTATTAGACCTTCTCATCTTCTTCGGGCCGCTTGTTTCCTCCTCCTCCTCCTTCAGAATCCCCTTTTCCTTCCTCACCATCTCCCTTCTCCTTCCTCAACAACATCTCTCCTATTTAAATATATTAAAAATTATAGTCCAAATTATAGTCCATCAATTTTGATTCCTTGATATAGTCTTTTTGCCTTGCCGGAAAAATTGGATGGACTATATTTTAGTCCATCTGCTGGAGCGAGATATATGTTCTTAGACTAAATATAGTCTAGGATTTGTGTCTCCGGCACTGCTGGAGATGCTCTTAGAACTTGAAAGAAACTCTGATAAGAGAGAGATACAGGTAATTCGGTATAGTGAGAAAGATTGAAGGTGAGAGCGCTTTTATTATTACTTGTAGAAGAGAGAGAAAAAGAAAAAAAAAAGAGAGATGACAGAGGAGGGAACAAGAACAATCAAGCTGTTCTGCCCGTCTTTATCGAAGGTGGTGCAGCTGGTGGCGCCGGAAGAGCAAAGGCTCGATCTTGGCTCCATAGCTCGAACCTTTGGGCTCAACCCATCAACGCTAAAGCTCAACGGTCACTTCATAAGTAGAGGGGTCGATTTCATAGCTTCCTCTGTAACCTGGAAGTCTCTGTTTTACTTCTTCTCTGCTCGTGGGCTTGCCACTGGAACCACCGGCTCCGGCCCTCTCATAGTCGACGGCAAGCTCTGCAAAGTCGGTTCCAAAAGTAAGCGCTTTTGTTATAATTATTAGTATGCCATTATATTTGTTCTCTTGGTGTTTGAGAAAATGTTTCAGAGAAAAAAAAGATGTTGAAAATTTTGATGTTTCTTGTGAATGAACGTGTTCTGTGTTTGGTTAACAATGAAGTTTATTAGAATAGTCAAAATATGATGTATTTCCATTCTATCAAGGGATAGTTTCAAAGACATTATTGGGAAAGAGAAGATAGTTTGAGAAAGGGGTTTATCCCCCCCCCCCCCCCCCCAAGTGAACTGCTTGTGCTGAGTTGTGAGAAGATAAGCCAGTTTGTGCAATTGCAAACTCATTTCATTTTAGTTTATAATTTTTCTTTATTTGCATGTACAAGCTTTTGGTGTATGTAACGCTTAGCTTGTTATACAGGGTCAATAAAACTGCTTAATTTTCGTCGGTAGTTTGTAGAATTGCTTATAAAGCTGAAGTCAGTTCTTTGTCTATTTTTATACTCACCTATTCTTTGTTTGGTGTGGCTTAGCCAAGCAACAAGTAGACCTAGTCAATAGTCATTGACATGATGATTACTGCTTGTGAGTCCCATATGACATAAGTAACACTTGCACTATATGGTGAAGCATGTCAAAATGAGTTTATGTGAAGTAACCGATTTTATTTGAGAAGTAATAATGTATGTAAATTGTATTATTATCATTCCAAACAGTACATATCATTCTTGAGAATTCTTGTTCCCCTTTTAGTGGGCTTCTTTTGTCTAATGTATTTGAAGCTTTCCATGTCCAATGAAACTGAGATGTGATTCTCCAGGAGCACGTGATCCAGCAGGAGTTGAAAATGAGATTAACTGCATGAATGAATGGGGGAATAGAAAACCTCTGCATGAGGGTACCAATTTACTCAAGAAAACGAGGTTGGACACAGGTAATGTCTTCATATTGAGCTTCTGTATACGAATGAGGTCGAACGATCCTGAAAACTTCAATTTGATCAACTAGTCGAAAGACTATTCAATCATATGAACTTTGCAATTCGCGAATGTAAAATTTCTTGCATGCTTAACTGAATATTGATAGTATCACCATCAAATTGGGAGTCCTTCTTGTCACCTCAATCCACACACATATTTTATTAAAGTAAAATACTGGTTCAATGAACTGACTCTTAACATTATTAGAGGTAGCTAACTCGAGCTAATGTTTCTTCAGAGTATGATGGTGAAAATTATAGAAGTGCTAAATGTGATGAAATGAGCCTGAAGAGGAAACAATGGTTGAATGTTGTCATCCCCGGAAAGAAGACACGAATGGCTGAAAATAACTTGGGTATGCTTGTCATGGCGCTGTCCATCTTACTTTTGTAACTTCCCTCACTTCATTGGGTACAAATATTTGTCTGCCCGTAATTCTTTGTAGTACAGAAGGCCTACTTCAACACTTTGGTTTACCCAGAAATCTCAAATTAATCCAAATTCATTTTTTCTTGACTCAATTTCTGGTCTCTCTCTACAGGTTTGTACATAGGAGAAAATAGCCTTTCTAGTGCCCTCCCCAATATGCAATTTCCGTGCAATTTAGCCGGTAAAAATATGAAGCGGATGAGAGAAGAGGAGATGGTTGTCACTGATCGTTGCAAGAGAATTAGATGAACAAAGATGTGATGGTTATGACTCCTGTATACTAGTTGTAGCTGGAAATGATAACAAAAAAAATGTATTGTCAATTGTTATCTAGGAATAATTTCCTATGCGTAACTTCTCAAGGGGTTGTACATCATGGTAGCGAGTGAAGTTGATGCAAGATATGATACTAATATTACACTTGAAGAAAGTTTGGAAAAAAAATGGTGTGGAAGTTTTATCAAGTTCCAAATTACTCCGGAGAGATAACCACCCAATTGGTAGTGTTTCAAACCAAACTGACAAAATGTGCACGAACAAAATAATAGTGCAGATTGCAGCCTCGACCTCAAAATATGATGTAAAATCTGACAAAATTGTGGAGTGGTATATATACCTCAGTTCACAGATTGGCCTGCAATGGGTCTATACTCTATGATCAACACTTTAATTTTGCACTTTCTTTGTTTTATCACGTCTTTGATCTATGTGTAACAATCAAGTTCGACAACGATTAAATTCTAACTCAAATGATACACAAATGGGGATGCAAAGCCCACAATTGACTGATGACTAAAAATCCAACTAATTTTAATTAGTTGTAGCACGTATTCTACAGACCACAAGAGATGTGCCTTTGCAGCTTGCTTTGAATGTCACCCAAAATAAAACTGCCAACCAGCAGCAATGACGGCGACTACTATGACTTTCATAATTAGCTTCCAATTTAAAATGGATGTTGAAGAAGAGGACGGTGGTGGTGGTTCCCATGATCTTCCTCTCAACTTAGCAAAAAACTTGGACAGCAGGAGAAAACGGCCAGTCTTCTTGGCAGCTGCAATTGAAGAGAAGAAAAAGAAGGATCAAACATTAGAAGTGTGAAACTTGAGATGCCATCCAAAAATAGTGCACTCTTAAACTAAAAAAATGTGTAGATTACGAGTGAGTTAAACTTTTACCAAATTGACATAACATATATATGAAACAAACAATATCAAACATAAAACAAATCAGGAAAAGCAAAGAGAATAATAATACTCTTCGCTATAGTAATCACTCCAGTGTGTCTATACATACCTTTCTCTTTTTGACGTCTTTCTTCCTCAGCAACACGTCGGCGTAACACATTGAGTAGTGATCCAAAATATAAAGCAAATACCGTGCATGTAATTGTAATGACATTGTAAGGCATGCTAAAATCAGGAGTTGTCAAAGGCACAAGCAGTACTTCTGTGTATGACTGAATACGCCTTGGTTCCTACATATAAATCCAGACGGTGAAACCGGAAGAATTCATGACACGAAATGATGCACTTTAGAAAGTTATAATTATAAATAATACCATTTATTTTTACCTGCAGTTTGGAAATCATGGGCGACTTCTTCAAAGAGTTACCCGCAAGAAAATGCATTCTTGCTTGGAAGTCAGGGAAGCTTACTATAGCTGATGGGATGTCAAATCCCTGGTTAGCATCTGGAGGATATTCATCGATGTGCAAAAAACCCTGCAGATAGTATTATAAGATTAGTAATCAAGAACATCAAGAAAATGTTAAATGGGATTGACAACAAGTAGAGAACATAAGTAGATATTGAAACTAAGGCTGCCTAGATCAAGGACCATCCCATCCTACTAGATGTTTTTCTCTTTTGTCAGTTAGTCTAGAAAGGTGATATAGTCTGAATGTCTGATATAGCTAATATATGCCTAAAATTACAGATGATACTACTGCTGTTCTACTTGTAGATTGTATTACTATCAAATGGTTCAATAGCAGCAGAGGTCTGACACAACCTGCAAGTAGGAATTTGTTAAGCTTTAGCCCTTTAAGCATGTGCAGCAATATTTACAAAATCTAGAGGATTATCTAGAGAAAAACTCAAGGTACTTCTCAAGACTTGAACAAAATTCCTTGATTAACATAACCCAACTCTAGAGGGTAAACTTCAAGGACTACTTCTGCAACATTTACCTGATAATTTGCCACCCCATGTAGGCAAACTACCTGAGCAGTTTTTATATGGATACAATAAGGAACTTTGGTACTTCAACAAGTATTATCAACTTCATCAAGCCACAATTATTTACACGGTTTTTTTGACTCTCTACTCTTCTCCATTCTACTACAGTACTACCATCTGAAATCATTAACATCATTAACACATTTTGAAGTTTCTTTTACAATACAAATGCAACCATGATTCAGGAAATGGAGCACCTAGGTATATTTTACAACTTATTGCATTTATTTTATGCAGAAGATAATCAACTAGACCATCTCCTAATATAATAATAAGTGATTACAAATGCTCCAGGTTATGACAAGGTTGCAGTATCATCAACTGCAAAACTGACTTGCATATAAAATATTGCACCACTATCTTCTTGGGGAAACAAAAGACTCCACTTACATTTGACCCACTTTCTGCAAAGCTGTCTCTTTGACCCATTTTTCACACAGAGCATTAAAGTCGTCTTTCTTCAAGTTGCAAACAGATATTTTAATGAACATTGAATAAGACAACATTTTGAAAAATATGACATGACATAATAATTTCATCTTCTTTTAGCTATAGAATACTAGCTTTAGATCAATTGAATGAATACCTTATCAAATTCTAGAGTCAATGCTGCTGACTTCACACCACAGGGTAATCTCAGGATCATCTCCATTACACCAGGAGACACCTTGTCTTCAGAAGGTGAAACATGCATATTCTCGACAAACTCTGTTAGAGACTGGGGTTGTTCATCTATAAATAGTTGTATTGTGTGATAATATACCTTCACATACCAGGGTACAACTTGGAAAATATCAACCCGCAACCGACATCTTTCTTGCTTTACATCAGCACTTTGGATAGCACCTTTCTGCCCACTAGATTCCAAGGAGATAGCTATAGCACCTCTCTCATTCCCACTTCCTGTTAAGAACCTGCTAGCATGTAATGGTGCCCGTGGACATGACCAAACAACAGGATATTTCCACCTGAATCTCAAATCAAATGGCTTAGATTCTTCGTAATTCTTAACTGAAAAATCATACAGGATGGACGGGCCCTCTTTAAGCAAACTATTTACTTCTTCAATTACCCTGTTAGGGGAAACTGACAATTCAAAGCTTGGGTTACTCCAAGAAGTTTCAATGGCAAGAATGTCTGACTCATATTTCTCCTTTTCCTTCCATAAATTTTTCAGTTCAGAAACTAAGTTCCCTTCCAATTGGACATACACACTACTGGACTTTGCAAGAACACATTTTCCACCTATTTTCCTTCCAAATAATGAGCTAATAGACCAATTAGGCTGGAATATTGAGCCACTGGAATACGCCACACCAGTTTCCGTAATCTTTGGTTGAAGAACAAGTGTAAGGGTTTGCTCCAGAACTATTCCGGTGTTTGACCCCTTTGAACCAAATTCACTTGAGATCAAATGCAGCCTCTGAGAATGGTAATATCCTCTATATATTGATGGTCGGTCCATTAGCGCGGAGAGCCCAGCTTTGTCTCGACAAGGAAGCAACTTTAACCAGGGTGTAAGGTTTTCAGTGCAAACAGCTTCACGGGGCAGTGAACCATACCTCAAATTGCCTTTAAATGGCTGAGAGCCCCAGCTAGGAGCGGAATATGTAGTAGAAGACTCAAGGAAGTTGATCGAAGCACAAAAAAGACCTGAAAGAGTGTGAGTTAGATTTTTCCAGGAAGCATCAACCTGGTGTTGGGGGACATCGAATACAGCCCATAATTCAACTCCAGGAGGCTTTGCATTGCTGCTTGATATGGGGTCATAACCACCCCAGTGTTCGTAATTCCAGCGACCTTGAGTGAAAGACAATTCCATTTCCCGTACTTGAAATTTTTGAACCTGGTTAAGAAGCGCAAGCTTGTGTTATACACATTGAACTACCAAACCACTAAAATTATATAGCCTAACATGAATTTCTAGCCAATTATGTGCTAAACAGTCAGAGCTAATGAAATTAAAACAATAAGTAAATATTATTCTTTTTTATATGTTATAAGAAAAAAAAAATAAACTAAAAGAAAAAGAATACCACCAAATAACATCAAAGAAGAAGGCAATGAATTATCATTAATAAAATTCACATTGAAAGACATTCCTCACTGACAGGATTACTCAGTACTCCGGTTTTTCATGATACAAAAATGGATAAAAAAAATCATCCATATCTTAGAAAACATCAAATACTGTAAGACTCCAACTTATTAATGAATAAAATCAAATTTTCTCTAAATATTATTGTGAATAATAAGGGGCTAATTTGATATAATACTTTGGTTATGGGTGAAATGTGTAAATTTTGCAAAATAAGCAAGTGGTTATAAAATATTCATTTTGTCGGGGAATATTCGTTTGGTCGTGGAATATTCTTGCTGTCGGGGAATATTCGTACGACGGCGCAGCCTTGTGTGGGCCCCATAACGGAAAGTGATTGGATGAAGAAAATGGCAAGTATAAGTTATTTATAAATAACGGCGTAGTTGTTACCGTTAATACTGTTGGAATACCCGGTGATTAAAATACAGTAGCACACGGTATTGCACCAATTATTAATTCTTACGTAAGAAGGCACTACTCAATAAGTGTTACAGTAGTTATTGTTCAATATTTTATTTTATTGATTCAATAATTGTTGCATTGATATTTTATATTATTGTTGTTTCAATAATTGTTGCTGCACAGTATTTTCCATTATCAGATCAATAATTCATATTATTTGAATAATATTATTAGATAACATTATTGGTAATATCTAGAAAGTTCTGTTTAATGAGAGGTTTGGTCATCTAATTGCTCGCCAGTAAGGAGAAATCCTTATTGGAAAGCCCCCTCTTTCCTGGGAACGGCCTGGTTGTCATAAATGTGATTCTGTAATATTATTTGTGAATAATTAATTATTGATTCATATGATAAGGAAATATTTATTTTATGTGGATATAAATGAGGGATATATTTTTGTGGTTAAAAATGAAGGAGTTAATGTTGAGGTGTTTTATCAGTATTTTTATCGGAATGGAGGTATTAAAAATCAAATCAGGGTTTTTGAGAAATATTGCGGGTGTTATAATTTTTAATCCGACCGTTGGATCGTGGTAATTTTTGGATATGTTATACATATATAAGTTGAGTATATGTCCACAAATTTTGAACCGTTAAAAATGAACGTATGATTTATTATGAATTTTACGAGATGACTGGTTCAGAAATTGTTGAATTTTCGGAGTTTATCATTTTGATGGAAAATTCTAGAATTGGTGGGCCCCACTTGTGGTTGGTGAAGAAATGTGCTGAATTATATTTCAAATGTGGTGGGTGGGAATAGTAGCAGGTAAAGCCATCAGGTTGCAGGTCAAACCTACTAAAATTTTTCTATAAATAGAGGGCTAAGTTAGAATTGAAAATCACACCAGAAACAAGTTTTCTCTCTTTCTCTCTCTAGATTATTGAGTGTATTTTGTGAGTATTTAGATACTTTGAGAGTTTCTATTCATCAGAGCAAGTTTCTTTCAGCCTTATACCGGTATTCCGACCAGAAGTACTGATATCTTGAGGTAAGGGATATTATTTTCTTCTTAAATGATATTATTTTCTTCAATATCATTATGCTGAAATATTGATATGAGTTTTTATCAAATTTGGAACTTTTTGTGTCGGGGTTACTATTCACGTATACGGCACTATTCACGTATACGGCACTATTCACGAATACGGCACTATTCACCGAAAAATAAACTTTTCCTTTTTGTCCAAGATGTCTATTATGGTTACTATCTTTGATTGTATCCATGTTTTGATCTTTATTTTTGAATTCTGCTTCACAATTGATTATTATGAAGTATTATTGATCTTGGATAAACTGTTATACGAATCCCTACTATTTGTCCTTCTGTCTCATTGGATTCGTTCTCTTTAAGATATTTTTCATCATCCTCAGTCCTAAATGATGATATTAATGAATATCTTTGGCCTGTAGTGCAAAGATGTATGATTACTTGATGAATATCTTTGGCCTGTAGTGCAAAGATGAACAGGTGTTGAGATGAACATGACTGACAGGTGATACAAATGAATATCTTTGGCCTGTAGTGCAAAGATGAATATTTGGATAAAGATGATTATTAATTGATGTTACAGGGATAAAATATTGATGATGGACTTTTAAATCTTAGAAGATAGTAGAATTCTTTCTCTACTTGACTCTTCTAATGGTTTGCTGTTTCCGCTGCAGTTGTTGATCTAAAACTTGTTGTCGATTATATTCTATCAGATTTTTCCCTGTTGAAGACTAACGATAATTTGTTTGTATATTATCTTAGTCATAATATTCTTTACTGGGCTAGTTGAGCTCACCCTTTTCCTTTTTGTTCCATTTTTCTTCTCAGGAGGTGAGAACATAGCAGGATCTAGTCGGGGTATGGAGTGATGGTTCTAGAAAGATGTTTTAGCAGTCCTCACTATTTCTGTAAAATAGTGTTTGAATAATTGTAATGAGGAATTTATTTGAGTGTGGATATTGTCTAGAAGACAATATTTGTATTTAAACTCACAGTATGTGTTGTCGTATTTTGCACGACAATTGTATTATTGAAGTTGTAGTTTGCTTTCTGTACCATGTATTTGGCGACTCAGAATGGGTGTTGTATACCTATTTTGGGGGCGTCACAGTTGGTATCAGAGCTTAGGGATATGATCCCTGGCTGAGATGTGAGACAAGAACTAGGAGGGGAGAGACGGGGAATTCCTTCGCTAGTATGACTTGACTAAGTTTATTTGGTGTTTATTTGGTCGGTCAGAGTATAGGGATAATATATGACATGACTATTAACCCTTGTTTTATGGCAGTATTTAAGAATGGCAGCTGAGAACGTTAATAATGGAGTAAATCAGACCGTGGAGACACCTTTGATCACCACCCAGGGGAACGTGCAACAGGAAGGCAATATTCCTCCTGTAAACAACGTTACCGAGCAAACGATGAATGATGGAATGTTTAGGAGCTTTTTGCAGTTCATGCAAAATCAGACGAGGGAGACTCGTGTGCAGAATACGGGTGGAAATGATAACGCGCGGTTTGTCACAGCTAAGCAGTTCAAAGAATTGGGACCACCAGAATTTAAGGAAAAGCCGGATCCGATCATGGCGGAAACGTGGGTCAAGCAAATTACCAAGATATTCGATGTCTTGGGATGCACGGAGGAACAAAAGGTTCCATTCGCCACCTTTATGTTCCGCGGTGAGGCAGACTACTGGTGGGAGTCTGTGAAGCGTACCCAGCCTGACGCACTCAACATGTCCTGGGAAACATTTCAAAAACTGTTCAATGACAAGTACTTTCCTGAAAGTATTCGTCATATGAAGGAGGTAGAGTTTATCAGACTGGAACAAAACAACATGACGGTGTCCCAGTACGAGGCGAAGTTTGCAGAGTTATCCAGGTTTGCACCTCATTTGGTCGAAAATGAGGAACGAATGACAAGGATGTTTCTGAGAGGTCTAAAACCCGAGATTCGACAATATCTTATCTCTCATAAATTTTCTTTATATTCAGATGTTGTAAACAGGGCTCAATTATTAGAGCGAGATAATGAGTATGTGCAACCGAGGGACCACAACCAGGGTCATACCGGTGGCGGCAGTCATCGAAGCAATGAAAACCAGCAGGGAGGAAAATATTCGGACAAAAGCGGTAACCACTCTGGTGGTAATCGTGGTCGTGATAATAGAAGGAGCGAGTCGGGAGGAGATTTCAAGAAGAGAAGGTACAACAATGATAATGTGAAGACGTCAGCACAAACATCAACTGTTTCTAGGGGAGGAGAACGACCACCGGTCGTATGTTACAAATGTGGGAAAGAGGGACATATCAGCCCAAACTGCCCACAACAATCCAAGGTATGTTATAACTGTGGAAAGGAGGGTCATATAGCTCGAGAGTGTTCTGTAGCAAAACCAAGTTCAGCGGGGATGGTGACTCCAAAAGCTGTCCCGGATAAGTCGAAATCAGCGGTTCCTGGAAGGGCGTTTGTCGTTACTGGCCAAAACGCGAGAAACCCGAACGAGGTGATCACGGGTAAGCTAATCTTGAATTCTTGCGAAGTTTATACTTTACTAGATACCGGTTCTACCCATTCTTTTATCTCTCCTGCTTGTGCTCAACGTTTAAACTTGACTCCGGAGAAATTGGACTTTAACTTATCTGTTGAAACTCCGTTGGGTGAAACCTTCGTTACATCTACAGTTTATAAATCTTGCATGATCCAAGTTGGCACTATCACATTACCTGTTGATCTTATCTCTTTAAAGATACTTGCTTTTGATGTGATTTTAGGAATTGATTGGTTAACCACTCATCATGCTAAAATTGATTGTTTTCGTAAGGTTGTTAGTTTTCATATTCCTAACCAACCTGTCATACGAATTCAAACTACTAAACCACTAAAATCAGTCACTGTCATATCGAGCCACAAAGCTATTCGTTTATTGAAAAACGGATGTCAAGCTTTCTTAGCCCATGTAATGGATTTGAACAAAGACAAGTCAGATTTGAATAATATTTCTATTGTTAGAGAATTTACCGATGTATTTCCTGAAGAACTTCCTGGTCTACCCCCAGAACGTGAAGTTGAATTCTTTATTGACCTTGAACCCGGTACAAAGCCCATTTCTAAAACTCCATATCGAATGGCTCCTATTGAACTTCAGGAGTTAAAAGTCCAACTACAGGAGTTGTTGGACATCGGTTTTATTCGTCCTAGTACGTCTCCTTGGGGTGCTCCTGTTTTATTTGTAAAGAAGAAAGACGGGAGTATGCGACTTTGTATCGACTATCGAGAATTGAATCATGTCACTATCAAGAATAGGTATCCGCTACCTCGCATTGATGACCTGTTCGACCAGTTACAAGGAACACAATTCTTTTCAAAGATCGACCTTCGTTCTGGATATCATCAGCTGAAGATTAAAACTGAGGATATTCCAAAGACTGCCTTCAGAACTCGGTACGGGCATTATGAATTCTTAGTAATGTCTTTTGGATTGACTAATGCTCCTGCTGCCTTCATGGATATGATGAACCGTGTATTCAAAGAATATTTGGATCAGTTCGTTGTTGTCTTTATTGATGACATCCTCATCTATTCCAAAAGCCGTGAAGATCATGAGCGCCATTTGAAGCTGGTACTGCAAAGGCTTCGTGAAAATAAGTTATATGCCAAATTGAAGAAATGCGAGTTCTGGCTTGAGGAAGTAGCATTCCTTGGGCACGTGGTGTCAAAACATGGAGTATCTGTCGACCCGGCGAAGATTGAAGCCATACAAAGTTGGGAGCAACCGAAGTCGGTAACCGAAGTACGTAGCTTTCTAGGCTTAGCTGGTTATTATCGGAGATTTGTGGAAGGATTTTCTCGAATCGCTACTCCGTTAACTCAGCTGACTCGGAAAGATACAAAATTCGTATGGAGTGAGAAATGCGAGAAGAGTTTCCAAGAACTCAAGAGGAGACTCATTTCGGCACCTGTTCTGACAATACCATCTGGTTCGGATGGATTTGTTATCTACAGCGATGCTTCAGGCAAAGGGTTAGGATGTGTTCTCATGCAACATGGGAAAGTCATAGCCTATGCCTCACGACAACTCAAAGAATATGAGAGGAATTATCCTACTCATGATTTGGAGTTGGCAGCAGTCGTTTTTGCGTTGAAGATCTGGAGACACTACCTGTATGGGGAGAAAGTGGAGATCTATACAGATCATAAAAGCCTCAAATATTTCTTCACCCAAAAGGAACTCAACATGCGGCAGCGACGTTGGCTCGAGCTGTTGAAAGATTACGATCATACCATCCAATATCATCCTGGAAAAGCAAACGTAGTAGCTGACGCATTGAGTAGAAGATCATATGCGGGTACGAGTGCAATATTGTTAACACAAAGGCCCATTTTGTATGACTTACAAAGGATGGAGATAGAGATGAAGGCTCCAAGTACCCACATGATGATATCAAATATACGAGTAGAACCGACTTTAATCGATAAAGTTAAAGCTGCTCAAGCTACGGACATGGAGCTGATGCGTATGAAGAAGAAAGTGCAAGAAGGTGCTATTCCAGAAGCAAGAATCGATGAAGAAGGAATACTTCGAGTCAACTCCAGACTTTGTGTTCCTAACGATTTTGACTTGAAGCATAGAATAATGATGGAGGCACACAACACACCGTTTGCAATCCATCCTGGGAGTACCAAAATGTATCACGATCTTCGACATACATTTTGGTGGAGCAATATGAAAAGAGAGATCGCGGAGTTTATCTCGAGGTGTTTAACTTGTCAACGTGTAAAGGCGGAGCATCAAGTGCCAAAGGGTCCATTGCAACCACTTGAGATCCCGAAATGGAAGTGGGAACACATTACTATGGATTTTGTTACGGGTCTTCCCAAGGTTTCTCAAGGCATAGATGCGATTTGGGTTATTGTTGATAGATTAACCAAGTCCGCTCATTTCTTGCCGATACGTGAGACTTATTCCCTTGAACGTCTTGCTAGTATGTACGTGAACGAGATTGTGAGATTGCATGGCATGCCAGTATCCATAGTTTCGGATCGTGACCCAAGATTCACTTCACGATTTTGGGTTAGCTTGCAGAAAGCTATGGGCACGGATTTACGATTCAGTTCGGCATACCATCCTCAAACGGACGGACAATCAGAGAGGACTATTCAAACTCTTGAAGATCTATTAAGACTTTGTGTCCTAGATCTCAAAGGGAGTTGGGATAAGTACCTACCATTGGTGGAATTCTCCTACAACAACAGTTATCAGGCGAGCATAGGTGTGGCTCCATTCGAGGCGTTGTATGGAAGAAAATGTCGTTCTCCAGTATGCTGGGACGAGGTGGGTGAAGCAACATTGTTGGGACCAGAGTTGGTACGCATTACTACAGAGAAGATCCAAACGATTCGACAACGTATACAAACGGCACAGGATCGACAAAAGAGTTATGCGGATCTTCATCGGAAGGACGTGGAATTTAATATTGGGGATCATGTATTATTACGTGTTGCACCATGGAAGGGAGTTACAAGATTTGGGAAGAGAGGAAAGCTCAATCCAAGATTTGTTGGTCCATTTGAGATTCTTGAGCGAATAGGAAATGTGGCATATAGACTCGCATTACCTCCAAGCATGTCTCGTGTTCATAATGTTTTTCACATATCTATGCTTCGTAAATATGTTAAAGACCCGAACCACATTATTGAGTTAGAACCAGACGAGATAGCTGAAGATTTAACGTACGAGGAGGTACCTGTTAAGATCTTGGATAGGAAAGAGCATGTCCTACGCACGAAGGTTATACCACAAGTTAAGGTTTTGTGGAGAAACCATGCTATTGAAGAAATGACCTGGGAGTTGGAATCAGAAATGAAAGCGAGGTATCCTCACCTTTTTGAAACATCAGGTACGTACGTCAATTTCGAGGACGAAATTTCATAAGGAGGGGAGGTTGTAAGACCCCAACTTATTAATGAATAAAATCAAATTTTCTCTAAATATTATTGTGAATAATAAGGGGCTAATTTGATATAATACTTTGGTTATGGGTGAAATGTGCAAATTTTGCAAAATAAGCAAGTGGTTATAAAATATTCATTTTGTCGGGGAATATTCGTTTGGTCGTGGAATATTCTTGCTGTCGGGGAATATTCGTACGACGGCGCAGCCTTGTGTGGGCCCCATAACGGAAAGCGATTGGATGAAGAAAATGACAAGTATAAGTTATTTATAAATAACGGCGTAGTTGTTACCGTTAATACTGTTGGAATACCCGGTGATTAAAATACAGTAGCACACGGTATTGCACCAATTATTGATTCTTACGTAAGAAGGCACTACTCAATAATTGTTACAGTAGTTATTGTTCAATATTTTATTTTATTGATTCAATAATTGTTGCATTGATATTTTATATTATTGTTGTTTCAATAATTGTTGCTGCACAGTATTTTCCATTATCAGATCAATAATTCATATTATTTGAATAATATTATTAGATAACATTATTGGCAATGTCTAGAAAGTTCTGTCTAAGGAGAGGTTTGGTCATCTAATTGCGCGCCAGTAAGGAGAAATCCTTATTGGAAAGCCCCCTCTTTCCTGGGAACGGCCTGGTTGTCATAAATGTGATTCTGTAATATTATTTGTGAATAATTAATTATTGATTCATATGATAAGGAAATATTTATTTTATGTGGATATAAATGAGGGATATATTTTTGTGGTTAAAAATGAAGGAGTTAATGTTGAGGTGTTTTATCAGTATTTTTATCGGAATGGAGGTATTAAAAATCAAATCAGGATTTTTGAGAAATATTGCGGGTGTTATAATTTTTAATCCGACCGTTGGATCGTGGTAATTTTTGGATATGTTATACATATATAAGTTGAGTATATGTCCACAAATTTTGAACCGTTAAAAATGAACGTATGATTTATTATGAATTTTACGAGATGACTGGTTCAGAAATTGTTGAATTTTCGGAGTTTATCATTTTGATGGAAAATTCTAGAATTGGTGGGCCCCACTTGTGGTTGGTGAAGAAATGTGCTGAATTATATTTCAAATGTGGTGGGTGGGAATAGTAGCAGGTAAAGCCATCAGGTTGCAGGTCAAACCTACTAAAATTTTCCTATAAATAGAGGGCTAAGTTAGAATTGAAAATCACACCAGAAACAAGTTTTCTCTCTTTCTCTCTCTAGATTATTGAGTGTATTTTGTGAGTATTTAGATACTTTGAGAGTTTCTATTCATCAGAGCAAGTTTCTTTCAGCCTTATACCGGTATTCCGACCAGAAGTACTGATATCTTGAGGTAAGGGATATTATTTTCTTCTTAAATGATATTATTTTCTTCAATATCATTATGCTGAAATATTGATATGAGTTTTTATCAAATTTGGAACTTTTTGTGTCGGGGTTACTATTCATGTATACGGCACTATTCACGTATACGGCACTATTCACGAATACGGCACTATTCACCGAAAAATAAAATTTTTCCTTTTTGTCCAAGATGTCTATTATGGTTACTATCTTTGATTGTATCCATGTTTTGATCTTTATTTTTGAATTCTGCTTCACAATTGATTATTATGAAGTATTATTGATCTTGGATAAACTGTTATACGAATCCCTACTATTTGTCCTTCTGTCTCATTGGATTCGTTCTCTTTAAGATATTTTTCATCATCCTCAGTCCTAAATGATGATATTAATGAATATCTTTGGCCTGTAGTGCAAAGATGTATGATTACTTGATGAATATCTTTGGCCTGTAGTGCAAAGATGAACAGGTGTTGAGATGAACATGACTGACAGGTGATACAAATAAATATCTTTGGCCTGTAGTGCAAAGATGAATATTTGGATAAAGATGATTATTAATTGATGTTACAGGGATAAAATATTGATGATGGACTTTTAAATCTTAGAAGATAGTAGAATTCTTTCTCTACTTGACTCTTCTAATGGTTTGCTGTTTCCGCTGCAGTTGTTGATCTAAAACTTGTTGTCGATTATATTCTATCAGATTTTTCCCTGTTGAAGACTAACGATAATTTGTTTGTATATTATCTTAGTCATAATATTCTTTACTGGGCTAGTTGAGCTCACCCTTTTCCTTTTTGTTTCATTTTTCTTCTCAGGAGGTGAGAACATAGCAGGATCTAGTCGAGGTATGGAGTGATGGTTCTAGAAAGATGTTTTAGCAGTCCTCACTATTTCTGTAAAATAGTATTTGAATAATTGTAATGGGGATTTATTTGAGTGTGGATATTGTCTAGAAGACAATATTTGTATTTAAACTCACAGTATGTGTTGTCGTATTTTGCACGACATTTGTATTATTGAAGTTGTAGTTTGCTTTCTGTACCATGTATTTGGCGACTCAGAATGGGTGTTGTATACCTATTTTGGGGGCGTCACAAATACTACTTGTCTACTTCCCAGGATAAGGTTGAAGGGGATTTTGAGTGTGTGCAGGTGTGTGTGCCGGTTTTTCATAATTTTCATGATCATTGCAAAATGTTGAGTAGAAGGTTATTTCCCGTGAGAGTATCATAGTAACCCGTGAATGAATAACAGTAAGACTTTTTGTTAATTTGAAAGTGCATTCGCAAAAAGGAATATGGCTAATTGGCTATCATTTGCAATAGTATGGTTCACTTAGCTCAAATATGTAAACATGATTTGCACATGTCTAATAACTAATTTCTAAAACTTTAAGAAAATGTACAGTTGTACACACATACTCTGTTTCAGAGGTAAACATTTAAAAGGCATTAATGGTAATTAACCAGGCTTATTTAGAGAAGTTATGTGCGTACTTGTGAAGTGATACCCGGTCCTGCATCGGAACATGTGGGTTAGATCAATGGGTCTTCACTCTTTTTCAGTTTCTCAATTTCATTTGTATATGCTTCTCAATAAATAAAAGAGGAGTGCTACAAATACCTATTCTGCACACCTAATTTTATACCCTGATGCCATTGGTTGACTACATTCTTCTTGAACTTAAAAGACAATAGGATCTAATTTCCAACAATCCAATGAAAGATAAAGGAATTGCTAATTGCCTATTGACATTTTCCGCACGATTAATATTATAAATCTGGACATATAAAGAGATATAAAACTGATTTGTGTATCTCAAAATGTTACTCCCATATTATTTTTTACCATGCACAATTAAGCTAAATAGTTTAGGTGTATTTAGCATTTTCCTAAATTATAGTCCTTAAAGTTTAATTTTTTCTAAAACTACCAAACGCATTTTCATCATCCAAAATTGGAGACAACACAATAATTACAATGTCTTAGTTTAAAACTAATTAAACCCTAAAAGCATACTCAAATGTAATAAATTTAAAGCAGAATAAAAGATAAATATCTAAAAAATCCTGAAATGCTGTAAATTAATCAATGAAACCCTAATACATAAATTTTACCAGCTGGTAGATGGCTTTGGGGAAGAGGTGGTGATGGGAGCCATAGGCATCAGTGGGGGGAACTCTGCTCTCAAAGTGAAAATGTGAAAGAATTTTCCGATCGGGAAGTGGCCTTAATAGTAATTCTTCAGTGAATTGTTCTTCTTGTTGCCCTGTTGCGAAACAGAGTAGAAAGAATATGAAGATAGATCCAAGAGTTGGGGCCATTAATTACAAGATAAAGTGGATATAGTAGTATTTAAAGGACCCTCCATTAAATTGAAGGTCCAAATATAGTGCGAGTACAAGTAAGCAGTGAGATCAAGCTCATTGACTGACTGAAAGAGAGAGACGATGCTGTTGGCGATTTTCTTTTCTAAGCGAAAGTTAACCGGAGAATATAGAGATTTTGAGTTTATAGCGACTAAAATAGCAACTAAAATTAAAATTAAATAAATTAATAGTATCAATTTCTCAAGTTAAAACATAAAAAAAAAAAAATCAATAATTATTTTATATGTTTAAAAATAATAGAGTATTTTTTTGTTAGCGGGATGACAGGGATTATGACATTTAAAAACTTTGTGCGACATGAAAATTAAGTATTTGAATTTTATTTATTATATTTTAATCCTCAATGATGTGCAAAAATATAAATAATTAAAAATGTCCACTTAGAAGAGCTCAAACACAGGGGTCTTTATTATCTTCTAATTTTAGTTGCATTAATTTTAAATTTCTTGGAACATTGTAAACGTGACGCTAAAAAAAATTCAACATATGAATGCATGTGCAAAAATTTGTAGGAAAATCTATTTTAAACAATTGAATTGAAAAATGAAATTGGTAAATAAATGAAATAAAGAATAAAAAGTGGAATGAATCGTTCCATTCCATACCCTCCTCAAAAAATAAAATTCACAAATTTGATAATTCATTCACTTCCAATGAACAACTAAATAATCCAACATGAAGTTTAGGAAGCCTAGGGATTTGGCATTCCGGATGATTTTCCGGCAAGTCGGAACAATAATTGTAGCGCAGATATTATTTTCTAACTTTCTCATTTTGTATTCTGGAGTATTTGTTGATCACAAGGGTGGAGTACTAACTGGTTATTCTAGTAAAAATGAGGAGAATTACATTTACATTCCAGGGGCACAACCATCCATACCAAAATACTGATAGCTAGAAATAAAGGGTCCTTGATTCCAATCAACAATTCCAGCCCAATCTGCATTCCATATGCTGGCCTTATATAATTAATAAGGGTCTTATATTTATTATTTTTGGTATAAAAAATTAATAGAATAAATGTTAAAAATTGAGAAGACAACTCCGTCATAACTGAACACAGCACCTCCTCAAAATTTAAAGTCCCCTGCAATGATTGATCCAAAGAATCTGATATAATGTTTGGGCCACATGCAATCCTTTGACTACCAAGAGAATCCAAAATAAAACACGAACAAGGCACATACATAATCATCCGACCGACTGTACATAAAGTTTGAATGGATAATAATTTCCCACTCCAATGAACCGACAAGAAATGATACTAAGACAAAAAATAAATGCATACAACTCAAAGACACCGTTATGGAGTATTATTATTGAGAGTATAATAAGATTTATTTTTGCGCCTAATAAGTGGAGTAAAATTCACGCTGAAAATATGAGTTTATGTGGAAAAGTATTTGACCGCATAATAATAAATAACTGTGTTTCCACTCCATATAATACTTTCAATGACGGTAGGAGAAGAACACCACAACCTATGCCATTTCATAAGTATTCAGCTACCATCAAAATGAACTATGCATCCACCAATTTGTGACGGAATTATTCATAGGCAGCTGTGGGATAAGAGTATAAATAAAACTTAATAAACGTAAGCGACAGATTTATAAAAAAGTTAAATTTAGAGTAATAGAAACTTAAATTACTACTGCTTTAAAAATAACTAAACACATGGTGGATAATATATTTTCCTCCCTTCACTTGGGTCCTAAAAAATCCGCCCCTGTTTACCTGCTCAAATTCTACCCAAAACAACATTTACTAACTACACATACAAATTTTTTTAAAAAAAAAAAACTATAGGGATTTAAGATCATAAGAGATTTAGATTCTTAAACAATGCGGATCCTTTCAACACATTTTATTTTAATGTCTAGCTTAAAGAAATTCAAGCTCCTATATTCAAAAGAATCAAAACTTACAAAGAAGGCAGTTTTTTTTGCAGAAGATAAGAGAATCAAGTTGTGAGATTCTAAAATTCCCACAAAACAACAGTTCCTTCGTGCAACTTTTAGCTATTCCACAAACTTGTACCATCCATTTCTATACCCGAAAAACTTAAATTCCCCTGCCTTGGAAAACCAGACGGGCTGAATTTGTGAATTGGATTAGAAAATATCAAGAATTTCCAAAATGTAACCATTGCAAAGAGGGCAATTCCCTCTTTGGACCCAAAGCTCTCTAGAACACAACCTGCAAAATGTATGGCCGCAAGGTATTAAAGCTGCCCCCTTATGCCTCACCATACACACACAGCAGTTGTTGTATTCTCCTGCACCACCATTTCTACCACCACTTTCTTCTTCTTCTTCTTCTACCTCCTCATCATCATCATCGTACAATCCCTCGATTCCCATTTCTCTATCAGTCTCCGCCAACAACGCCATCAACGACATCCTCACCGGCCCTCCTTCTCCGTCCGGACCGTCCCCCTCCACCGTCTCTCCCATCCCTTCCTCCTCCTCTGACACTATCTCCGGCGGCTCCTCCGCCGCGGCCGAATGCCCGTTGTTCTGTGCTGCGCTGCTCTCAGTACTCTGTAACATCGGTGGTTGATTCGTAGCCGGATTCTGAGTCGAATCGGGATCCGACGCCGGGATCCGTGCTGAATGCCGGCGTATCATCATTCGGTTGTTCATACTGTTGCTGCTGCTGCTGTTGTTGTTCGGCTGCACATAGACGTCGGAAGCGGGAATGCGAACGGAGGAAGTCCAGGCGGCGCCGGCTCGTTTGAGGCGGAGCTTGTCCTTGAAGTGTTTCCAAGTGTTTTTGTTATCCTTTGTGGAATCCTCTCGAATAATGTCGAGGAGTGTCCGATTCGACAAATTTCTCTTCTCAGTGTATAACACGGAGCCAAGGGTTCGACTAGGAACGTTACGTACGTTACCGGTTTCGTCTTCTCTGAGACGGAGCAATTCTCGAAGGTGGTTTGACGTGTCGTTGTTTCTGTCTCGCCGCACCCGATCACCTCCACTTTCCATTAAAATATCAATTTCCGAGAAAATTGAGATTACAAAACCTGTGACGGAATTCAGATTTCTACACAAATAAAAAGAAATCTGAAAGGGGATAAACCAAGGATCGGAAACTTCGATTCTTGGTCGGCGTGAGGAAAGTTTTTTATCGGGAATCGAGTAAATGGAAATGTAAGATTTGTGGGAAAATGTTTAAAAGAAAAGAAAATGGAGGAGCATTGGATACTTTGAGATATGGAAAAGAGAGGAGCAACAGATCTGATCTGAGATTGAGATTGGAGACGGAAAACAACTTTTCTTCGTGTTTGCAATCAATCAATTTGAGGATATGCAGAGCAGAGGAAAATACGAAGGAAAGGAAAAGATAAGGTGGTGGCCACCTGTAACAAAAAGGACTTTTCTTGTGTGGTCTCAGAAAGGGGCGTGGGAAAATTTTGTCTTCGTCTCCTCCTCCTCCTCCTCCTTCAGGACCTTCACTTGTAGTACTAGTAGTATTCTCTTTCTGTCTCCGTCTGTTTGTCCGTCAGTTTGGACTCCGGACTCTGGACCAAGCGAGTCATTATCCTTTTGGTCACCCTTGTTTGTGGGGTTTCAATTTCTCTCACTTTTTCAAGTAATCAACTCCGTATATACCCTCGCCCCCACCCTCTCCCCACTCCCCCCTCCCCTCTCCCCCCTCACCCCTCACCCCTCACCTTTTTCAACTAGGATACAAACCAATGTCTTATTTTGAAAATTAAAGTTTATAAATAATGTCAGATTAATATCTATGTTATTAAAACAAATATATATATATATATATAACGACACTGTTATATTTATTTTAATTATATTTGAAAATTTTAAAAATAAGTAACGTAACTATTATTATACATTATTAAATGTCAAATTAAAATGACTATCATCTAGATAAAAAAAATTAATAATATAAGTAATAATTTATATTTAAACCCTGAAATTATTGACAAAACGTAGTATTTAATTGTAATAGGGGGGTGGGGGAGGGGGAGGGGAGGGGGACCGTTGGCTTGTACAGGGTAGTAGTTGTGACAATAACAAGAAGAAAAAAAATCTTAATTTTAATAGTAATTCCATGTTTATGAAATGAAGCTCATTGCCTCATAATTTATGAGTGGGTCGGCCACCCCACCGGTTGCGGTTTGTGGTTGAAACTGTTTAACGGCCGTTTCCCCACTATGGCCGATTTGTAACTACTACTACTACTACTATTTAGTGTTGCTAATTAATTAAATATATTATTTGAGTGATATGTAATTAATTTAGTTTCTAATTTATATTAACAATGCCGGCAGGCTTAATAAAGCACTTCTAAGTTATATCTAATCAATTGAAACTATGGAAATTTAACATATAATGAACAAAATAAAATTAATATATTAATACTAATATGCAGTTTCTTCATTGAAACGAATAAAAAAGTACTGGGATCATATGGAATATGACAGGGATTTATCATATGGACCAGCACAGTATTATAGTAGTAATATAATAATACTACTAGTAGAATGGTGCACTTAATATAAGTGGATTGGAATGCGTGGGCATCTTTTTAATGGACCACATTACGTTTGACTTGGTGACCTTAATGGGCCTGCCTGTCAGCTTTATGGTCGGACCAAAGATTTATGTCATAGAACGATTATAATTATTGATGCTGTAAAATTGCTAATTAATTCTAGCATAAGAAATTAAGGAACATAAAAAATATATATTCAATTTTTGGAGACTAAAAATGTTCAGTCTTTTAGTCGAGTTACACCTTGTTTTTGAGTTTGTAATATATATATATATATATATATATATATATATATATATATATATATATATATATTGCTATATGTATATATATAATTGTGTATTATACATTAAGGTTATGACGATAGATTTTTTGGAATATGACGACAGTTATCCGTCGCCATAGTTCAGAATAGCTATGGCGACGGTTGTGAAACCGTCGCTATAGTCCAAAAAACTGTCGCCATATCCAACTGTGTAATACACAGTTGTGTACGTACATTTTTTCCATATATATATATATAATCCGTCTCTGTCTAACGAATCGGAAGGAACAAACCGGTTATAGCGACGGTTTTTTTCGTCGTTATAACATAAAATTATTTTTAATTCATTTTTTCCAGTTTACTGTAGAAGAGGACTGTCGTGAAGGTGTTTAATTATAAACTACTAGTATGTATTTTTAAAAAGCACAGTATATATACAAGCTAAACTGATGTATAAAACCATAAATAGAAGTCAACTGCCCAATTGCTAATTAACCATAGCTTTCCTTTTGTCTGCTAATTAAAGATGAATCAATTGCCTACACTGAGATCCGCCGCTGTATACAGGAAATAAAACAAAATTAAAGTTTTATGTTCAATAATTCTAGCGGGACATTGTTAATTGACATTTATAACGTTTTTTTTTTACAGTATCTCTAAAAAAATGTATAGTATTTATTTTAATTAAATTTTTTATATCTATTTTTTGTATGTATCCAAATTACATATAAAACATTATTTTTTACAAAAATTTCAATTGAAATAAATACTATATATTTTTTGAGAAATACTGCAAAAAAAAAAAAAATCGCTAGAAACCCTAGAAGGACTCTTTTATGTTTAAGTTATCAGGTACTCTTATATTAATTTTATAGTATTTATAATTTAGAGGATATAACAGATATTACAAAAAATGATCTTATGCTATTTGGCTTTATGTTCAAATTCGTCTTTTTTGGACGGAAAAATTTGGTAAGAAAAGTGACCAAATTTTTGATTTTGTCTTTTTTTTGTTTATTAAAATACTGAGTAATAAAGGAATTAGACAAAAATAATAATTTTGCACTTATTTATGTTCTTTTCCATCTATTTTAAAACTCAATAACCGAATGTTAGAGTTTACGTTATGACTCAAGTTTTCTTTTAGAGGATCTCTAGCATTTTTCTCATTAAGTCTTTCCCATATAAATTGATATTTGACATTAATATAAGGGTGTCTCTCATATTTATCTCCTTAAATAAGATTTATATCTACCCCTAATTTATGGAAGAGAGTATGTGAAACAAAATATAGGGGATGTGTCGGTTAAAAGATATTGAAATTAAATTCCTAATGAGGCCGGCTATGTATTACAAAAAAATAAAAAAAATTATGTCCAATTATAATTTCGAAAAATAGGATTAGTATGAATTATAAGAAATTCTCACTTATTACACATCTTTCTTAAAAAGTTATCACTAATACTTATATATGCACGTAACTGAAAATTAAATAGTCAACATAAACATTCGCGATATATATAATTTTTCATTCCTAATTAAGAAAGAATCCTAACTTTTGGATTTTTATTTTTTCCTCAATATTAAAGTCTAAATATTAAGAAAAAGTACTACGATTAAATTTCTTAGACGGAAAATGTTTAATGTGCATGTGTACCGTTCTAAAATTAATTTCAAAGTATGTCATTGAGAAATTGATTATTCATAAATCATTCGGATTTTGTTTAATCTTTGACTCAGCCATCTAAGCACTTTTTTATTTAGAGATTGATCATATGAAAATATCAAAAATACATATAGAACAAATAAACGGTTTATATGTTATGACGACGGTTCGATGCGTCGCTAAAAGCTAAGACGACGACGGTTCTTCAATATGCGCAACGGACCGAACTATCGCCCGGTTCGTCACTAAAAGTGGTGAACAAGGTATGTTAAGTAAAGGAATATACACTTGATTCTCTCCGTGTATATATATATATATATATATATATATACTACTCTACTGGCACACATTTGCGTGTGTTAATTATTTTTACATATTAATAATTAAGAGTAATAAAATTAAATATAAATTGATAAGAGAAATTTAAGATAACAGAGAGAGAGAGAGATACTGGAGAGAAATTAGTGGTTAGTGGGGATGGAATGTGGGACTAATGAATAGGAGGATAAGAAGTAAAAAACTTCATATAATAATTTACACAAAAATAACCGTTAATTTCTCATCCCGCTTTATAATATAGATAAGTATATAGAGAGAGAGAGAGATAATTCCCATGAAAAAAGCTAGTGATATCTTTAGCTCAATAAATGATATTTTAATCTTATACTCTCGGTATTAAAATTAGAAATAAATTTATAAAATAACGACTTTTAAAGATAATTTTATATTCTCTAATTTAGGAATTCCGTTATTTGGTGATTTAATATTAAAAATAATACTAAAAAAATAATGACAAATTATAAAAATCATGTCACTCTATAATTTAAACGTATATCTGATTTTGAAACGGACTTGTGCCTCAAAGTATAACTTTTGATACATAACATTAGAAAGTGTGTATTAACACACAAAAATTAATTGGGTTGGAAGTATCACAATCTTTAAAAGATAATACTCTATCCGTTCAAGTTTAATTACTATTCCTAATTTTCTTTTTGATTGATCTAAATCTATTCGTCCTTTTTATATTTTATTACTAATCTTTGACCTTATTTTTTTTTAACTACCCTCATTTAACTTTACAAAAATTAATTAATTGAAAACTATATAACACGTACACATTGAAATTAATTTTGATATTGAAAGCACAACTATATATACTCTTTTTTTATCCTCTCTCTATTTTATTATTTCAAGAAAGAATTGATGTAACACCCCCTTCCCGAAAAGGAAAGGGAGGTCACGTGCAAAGCACAACAAACCTCAAATTAAATAAACAGAGCACTAACAACCTTAAAATATTATTAGTGGTGATCCATTAATAAAGTAACAAATACAATTCTTCAAACTGAGTCAAAATAATCAAATCTTAAAATTCGAGTCAACCTAAATGGTCAAAGGCAAAACTCTCATCACACTAGCCCTGAATCACCCCTGCAAACCTGCCGGAAGAAAAACACAGCATGAGCCAATTGCCCAGTACGGATCCAGATATACAAAAGATATACAACTGATATACGAAAACAACTGAGATAAAATACTGAACAAAGCCTCAAGTACAAATATGAACGAAAATATAATATCCAAAGATCTGAATGGAATATATCTGAATCAACGTAATTGACGAAACCAATAAAAGAATAAAGAAATAACGAACTGAAGTAACTAACTCAATGACTTGAACTGAATAGAAACCAACAAAACTAATCCAATAAAATAATAGGCTGAAATAAATGGCTGGAGTTATTTCATACCGAATGAGCTCAAAATATACCTTGCCACACAGGCAAGTCAAAATAATGTCACACAGGCAAATCAAATGATGCCACATAAGCAACCAAAATAATGCCACACAGGCAAATCAAAACAATGCCACACAGGCAAGTCAAAATATATAATGTCACACAGGCATCCAAAATAATGCCACACAAGCAAATCACACATTGGACCGCTAATCCAAATGTATGCAAATCGGATAGGTGTGTTTGGCACAACATCACCAATCCGCAGAACAGAAAATTAGGGTTAACCCATACGCCTCCCATAACGAAACACCAAATGGCCCACTTCCTCCGGAGCCCAAAACGGAGACGCCGTGGACTAATCACACCGCCACGGAAAGTGTCATGCCTCTCGTGCCAAGACGACATGTCTGTGGTACCCCCACAGGTGGTTATAGCTCAAGTATACCCTACATTATATTCTAACAAGGATACCATGTCACAACACATGTAACATAATACTAACAAAAGGGTTCTATATGTACATGTTGAACCAAATCAAATTATGATTGTAAGACCCCGAATTTTATGAAATAAAAGTATTCAATTTTTCTTATAATTACTATTCAGTAAATGGTTAAATTGATAAATGTTAAAGTTAAGGGTGATATATGATTTTTTTCAAAATACACAAGTGGTTATAAAATAATCATTGTTGTCGGGGAATATTCGTTTGGTCGTGGAATATTTTTTTTGTCGGGGAATATTCGTACGACGGCGCAGCTATTTGTGGGCCCCATAACGAATAACTGTCGGGTGAAGAAAACGACAAATTTGAGTTTTTACAAATAACGACGTAGTTGTTACTGTTAACACTGTTGGAATACCCGGTGATTAAAATACAGTAATACGCGTTATTGCACAGTAGCACACGGTATTGCACAGTATTTTTAAAATTATTGATTCTTACGTAAGAAGGCACTACTCAATAATTGTTACAGTAATTACTGTTCAATATTTTATTTTATTGATTCAATAATTGTTGCGTTGATATTTTATATTATTGTTGTTTCAATAATTGTTGCTGCACAGTATTTTCCTTTATCAGATCAATAATTCATATTATTTGAATAATATTATTAGATAATATTATTGTCAATGTCTAGAAAGTTCTGTCTAAGGAAAGGTTTGGTCATCTAATTGCGCGCCAGTAAGGAGAAATTCTTATTGGAAAGCCCCCTCTTTCCTGGGAACGGCCTGGTTGTCATAAATGTGATTCTGTAATATTATCTGTGAATAATTAATTATTGATTCATATGATAAGGAAATATTTATTTTATGTGGATATAAACGAGGGATATATTTTTGTGGTTAAAAATGAAGGAGTTAATGTTGAGGTTTTTATCAGTATTTTTGTCGGAATGGAGGTATTAAAAATCAGGGTTTTTGAGATATTTTGCGGGGGTTATAATTTTTAATCCGACCGTTGGATCGTGGTAATTTTTGGATATGTTATACATATATAAGTTGAGTATATGTCCACAAATTTTGAACCGTTAAAAATGAACGTATGATTTATTATGAATTTTACGAGATGACTGGTTCAGAAATTGTTGAATTTTCGGAGTTTATCATTTTGGTGGAAAATTCTAGAATTAGTGGGCTCCACTTGTGGTTGGTGAAGAAATGTGCTGAATTATATTTCAAATGTGGTGGGTGGGAATAGTAGCAGGTAAAGCCATCAGGTTGCGGGTCAAACCTACCAAAATTTTCCTATAAATAGAGGACTAAGTTAGAATTGAAAATCACACCAGAAACATAAGCTTTCTCTCTTTCTCTCTCTAGATTATTGAGTGTATTTTGTGAGTATTTAGATACTTGGTGAGTTGCTATTCATCAGTGCAAGTTTCCTTCAGCCTTATACCGATCAGAAGTACTGCTCTTTTGAGGTAAGGGATAGTAAGGGATAGTAAGGGTTTTTAAGGATTGTTATATTTTTCAGTTTCGTAATTTTTCTGACCTTCAAAAATTCTAGAAAAATTTGAAATGATATTTTGATGAGTTTTATTGATTGTGTCCAAAAATGGTGATTTTTGGATGTATAGATTGAGAGTTATGAATTTTATGAGAAAAGACTATTTTAAAAGTAACCGCTTATAATTCCTTGTGGTTAACTCTAAAATTGATGAAATTTTTATTGGGAGTACATGTATATGATAGAAGTATACTCTGTAAATATCAGAATTTTTAGACAAAAGTACAATTTTTGATAAATGTCTAAATATTCGGCTATTTTGGCCATATGAAAAATAGTAAATGACTTTTAAAAATTCTGAGAAAAATATATGTTCACTATGGGACTATATTATGCTAAATCCCAGAAAAGAAATATTTTTGAAACTGATTTGGTATTTTTCATGAAAATGGTCTAGTTATGAGTAAATGAATTAAATATGTTTTGTGAAGAAAGAAAATTGGAAAATAGGATTTTATGGCTTGAGAATCCTATATGAGGTATATGCAGATTTTTGATGAGGGTTTTGGTTATTGATGATGAAATTGTAAGAGTTGGCATTTTATGATGATTAAATGCATTAATTAGTAAAGTGTAAACAATTAAAATAAATTGTTTATAAATTTAAGTAATGTTATTCTTTCAATATCATTATACCGAAATATTGGTATGAATTTTATTGTAAAATTTCTATCTTTTGTGTCGGGGTTACTATTCATGAGTTACGAATATTACTCTTGAGATTAAAACTATATGTTGATCATATTATTTTTATCATCATATATAACATTTTTATAACCTTGATGTTGAAATTCTCTTTCACTGGAGTGTAAAGATGGGTAGATTATTGGTATGATCATGACTAGGGTTCTCTTTGGCCTGTAGTGCAAAGTTGAATTGTGACTGGTATGATCATGACCATTGAATTTATAATTGAATATCTTAAGCTTAAGTGCAAAGGTGAATTGATCAACATGGTTATAATTATTGTTTATATAAATTCTGAAATGATTATATATTTCTTTGAGATATGAATATATTTGGCCTGTAGTGCAAATATAAATTGTTGATGAATATCTTTGGCATGTAGTGCAAAGATGGCCTGTTGATGAATATCTTTGGCCTGTAGTGCAAAGATGAACTGTTGTTGAATATCTTTGGCCCGTAGTGCAAAGATGGTTTGTTGATGAATATCTTTGGCCCGTAGTGCAAAGATGGATTTGTTAGTATGATTATAAACAGGAACTGTGATTTGGTATAACCATGATCTTTGATGTTTCAGGTAAAGACAGGTGATGAAAATATTCTTCGTCCTGGGTGCGAAGAAAAATTTATAGTCACAATTATGATTATGAGTTATTCATATGATTGTGGAAAGGAACTGTTGAGTGATGTTACATGGATAAAACATTGTTGGTGAATTTTTAACATGGAGAAGATAATAGACTTTATAGTCTATTTGACTCTTCTAATGGATTGCTCGTTCCGCTGCAACTATGGTTGAAATTTTTATCATTTACCATATGTTCTAAATCTCTGATTTATTATTGATGAAGGCTATTGATAATTTAATTATCTTTAGTCATGAGATTCTTTACTGAGCTAGTTGTGCTCACCCTTTTGCTTCACAATTCCTTTCAGGTAATAAGAGTGTAGCTGGGTCGAGCGGGGGTAATAAGGGAATAGAACGGTGGTCATCATTTAGTAGTTATATTTGGTGAAGAAAATAGGGTGAGGCGAACCCAACGTTGGAAGGGTGTTTTGTCACTATCATACAAGATGTCTAATGACATACAACCTCGTGTCATCATAGGACAGGGTTGTGCTCATCCACTTGCTGAGTATATCTATGGGCACTACCTATATAATCTTGGTGTTTGTTTGAAGTATAATTCTCAATTAGAGACAGTGGAGATAATGATAAGTCAAGAGAAGACTCGCCATTGGGAAGAATATGATAGTAATCTTCTCGTTTTTCTTTGGGGTCTATTGGGTCAACCAAGGATAATTCTGTGGCCATATGATATCTATCATAACCTAGACGCGTGGCCTCCCATGTACGAAGGTTTCCTTGAGCACTTCCCAAAGATTCTAATTTCTAAAACAGTTTTTGACTATACCTTTATGTAAGGTGTTATTGTGAGGTGATGTCCACGGTTGGAACATGAGTCACATTTGGTATATATTTGTATCCAAACTCACAGCATATGTGTTGTTGTATTTTGTACGACAATTGTTGTAATAAAGTTGTAGTTATTTTCTGTACCATGTATTTGACGACTCAGAATGGGTTGGGTGGAATGAACCTATTTTGGGGTCGTCACAATGATCGCAAGGTCTCAAAAGAAGGTAACAACATGTACCGCTCTACAATTATCAAAAATAAATATTAAACATGATAACCTAATTCAAAGAATACAAACACGAGTCATATGTATCAACTCCAAAATAGAACTAATATATTTATTTCACAAGAAACAATTATGTGAAATAATAACGAAATTCGAACAAGCAACAAAACGAACAAATCAAATTTAGCAAGAGTATCGCAGAAAGAGTACGGAATCCGTACCTGATACTTCCAAACTATTTATAGCACACTCCACAAAATCTTACCCTCAAATGCCAACGATATCAAATACGAAACGTTATTCATCACCTAAACATATTCACCTCAAATTAAATATAATCCAATTCAATAATTCCAAAATAATTCATAATCTATTTAATATGTCTTTAATCATCGTCTTATATCAATTATTAATACTCCAAAATTTATATTCCAAATATAACTCTTTAAGTTCCTTCCGTCCGAACTAATAATAAAATAAAATTTTATTACAAATCTAACCATTACTAACATCACACTGTTAAATTTATTTTTTTAAGTAACTTTTATAATTTTATCAATAAATTAATTAATTAAAATTTATATACACTGTTTTTAATTTATCCTATAAAAATATTTCATATATATATATATATATAACATGGATGCTTTTAAAAGTCCTGTAAGTTTTATACAGAAGAAATAATTTAATTAAAAGAAATCAATTTCTCCTATTAGTATGATAAATGTTGACAACACAATTTTTATGAATATATAAGTATATATAGGTATAATATCATATATAATAAAGAATCTATTACTTGTTATTCATAATCACTTTATTAAAACATCAATGACATCATATACTGTTATGACACAATTTACATATATCTATGATGATGGATGCCCAAAATAGCAACATAATTTTATACTTTCACCACGTGAGTATTATGTATTAACTAGCCTCTATAGTTTTGTATGTATATATTCTGATCATTCTTCAATTCCAATTGCATCACATAATTATATCAATCACAATAAATTACTTACCAGAAAATTTAGTTATCAGACTACCGCCGCCCCTTTTTCTCCTTCTTTTTCTCTTCAGTTAATTTTAGACGCAATGGTGAGCAAATTAGGTTTAGTTATTTATTAATAAAGAGGTCTTGTTCTAATAAACTTCTAATTGGGTTCCATTAATATTAAGGCCCAAATTTTATTAATTTAATTTATTCATCAGTTATTAATACTTATTAGCCCACATAAATTATATACTAGTTTGACCCAAATAAATGACAAAGTCCAATTAATATGTTTGTAAAACAAAATAATTTTTTATTATTTAATATTTTTTTTTCCGGGTATTACAATTGAAGTAAAAGATTAATTAAATTAAAAAATATGATAATAGAGTAGTTAAGATGATTAATTTAATATATATTTTTAATAGGCATATTGAAATTAGGACAAGTAACTTATTAAACATCAGTTACATAACAACAAATACTTAAACATCAGTTACATAAGAACAAATTAATCACGTACTATCATGCAATCATTTAACGAACCTTTGAATTTTGTAACTAGGAAACAATTTCATTTAAGTAGTGATTTTGGTTGGTTGATTGATTGATCATAACAAAATTACCAATTATTAATGCGCTCGATCAAAAGTAACTGAATTAGTAGTATTAGTATTAGGTAAGTTAGTTAATTCCACATAATTATGCACATATCAATATCGTAAACAGATTGTGAAAATTAAATTATGATAGTAACAAAATATATGGAATTAATTACGAGAGAGAGAGAGAGAGAGAGAGAGAGCTATATATAAATACACACACCTACGCATGAACTGAGGTAAAACTTGTATTAGTAGTTGTTTCGGTTTGAAGATCAATGGCAACCTTTAAATCTCTCATCCTTCTCTTTCTTATTGCTGCCACCATTATTCAAGTTTCAATGGTACGTAAATTAAGTTCAATATTCAGTTTATAATTTATATATATATATATATATATCAAAAATTTATTCTACATTTGCCTTGCCTGGCCTAACTAACTATATATATTTTAATTGAAATTACGCATGCACCAGGCTGGACAATATTCTTGCACTCTAGCACGTAAGTAAGCAAGACTTAATTTGTTATTATATTTATTTTATTTTTCACTCAACTTAATATATAATTACTTTTAATTTATTTTATGGTGTGATTAATTTTGTTTGTAGAATGCCCGGCGAGATGTGATTATCGATGCTCAGCAACACATCATCGGGGAAATTGTATAGATGTATGCAATGACTGTTGTAGAAGATGTCTTGAGGTTCCACCGGGCACCTATGGAAACAAAGACCAAACCCCATGCTACAACAGTATTAAGACTAGAGAAGGCCAACCCAAGTGCCCTTAATTACAATAAAATATATTATTATTATTATTATTATTATTATTATTATTATTATTATTATTCAATTCTTTATCTACTCATTTGTCTGTCAACAGGCCAAAATACTAGTATTATTCAATCTAATATACGTACGTAATTAGTTTGCTGCATGCAATGATTTGGCCATACAAGTCGAATGTATGCGGATGGGGAGCTTTTTGGAGTCTCACAACTTCATTCATTTTTCTTTTCTATAAACAATTCAAACACCAACTGAAACGTAAAAGTTTCGATCGCAGCAGCAGTTAATTATATATATGACTTTAAATAAAAATACAATTGTACGTATATAAGCGAATCCAAAGAAAGAAAGTAAGAAACACCCAACTTTTTAAACAAGTTTTCAAACTCATTTATTTTATAAGTCGTGTCTCTAACATTATTCTTGGGTATAATTCTAAAATACGACGATGTCATCAAAGAAAAGAAATCAGCAAGTATTAATTGTAGCGTTTGTCCCTACTATTTTGGAAGGTTTCCACTCAATTGTTATTCATAACAATCCCTGAATTCTTGATATCCCATTGGAGTCTTACAAAAAATTTGTCTGATTCACTTTTATGGTTTATGCCAACAATCCTTTAGCCTTTCTGCAATCTTAGTTCACTCTTTTGCATAAATGACCAACTTCGGCCTCATGATGTGATTCCATTTCTTCCACTATTATTGGATTGGTATTGTGGCCCACTTGAATTTGGTTGTTTCAATTGTCTAGTCATGATCACAACTGAGCGAGCTAGTAGGACTATATATATTAGGGTCCTTAACACTAATATACAACAATTAAAAAATAATTATAAAAATAAAACACACACAACATAATTATAAAAATAAAACAACACAATATTACCTTGCTAAAATTACGCGTCATTAACTCCCTACACGTCACTTACCGACTTTCATATTTTCAACTGACCGATCCTAAATTCACGCTAATGAAGAAAAAGGCAACTTGAAGATCAGAAAAAACAGAGCAACGACAGATCGATCGGAGAAGACGACATGGAACTCTGAGATCGGATAATAGAGGAGTAGATCAACAGCAACTTCAACATCAACAACAAGTTCAAGATCTATAACAACTTCAAGATCAACAACAACTTCAATAAGATCAACAACAACTTCAAAATCAGAAATCAACCTCTGTAACAACTTTGAGTTTAAAGTTTATATGCATATTGTTACCTCGTGGGTACTATATACTCGTATATTGGTTACATTTCTTAAGTTTTTCGCTCTTTAATTGATAACAAAGTCAGTATACTGACTATTTTGATTTCAAAATGCATGTAAAAATCTGTTTTATATTCTGGTTACTAAGTACATATAAATTGGTTACTGTTTATTATTGATTTGGTTACTGTATAATGTTTATTTGGTTACCCCGTGGTTATTATATACTCGTATATTGGTTACCTTTCTTAAGTTTTTTCGCTCTTTAATTGGTAACAAAGTCAGTATACTGAATGTTTTGATTTCAAAATACATGTAAAAATATGTTTTATATTCTGGTTACTAAGTACATATAAATTGGTTACTGTTTATTATTGATTTGGTTACTGTATAATGTTTATTTGGTTGCTGAATACTTTAAATGTTTATTTGGTTACCCCGTGGTTACTATATACTCGTATATTGGTTACCTTTCTTAAGTTTTTCGCTCTTTAATTGGTAACAAAGTCAGTATACTGACTGTTTTGATTTTAAAATGCATGTAAAAATATATTTTATATTCTGGTTACTAAGTACACATAAATTGGTTACTGTTTATTATTGATTTGGTCTCTGTATAATGTTTATTTGGTTGCTGAATACTTTAAATGTTTATTTGGTTACCCCGTGGTTACTATATACTCGTATATTGGTTACCTTTCTTAAGTTTTTCGCTCTTTAATTGGTCACAAAGTCAGTATACTAACTGTTTTGATTGCAAAATGCATGTAAAAATATGTTTTATATTCTGGTTACTAAGTACATAGAAATTGGTTACTGTTTATTATTGATTTGGTTACTGTATAATGTTTATTTGGTTGCTGTATACTTTAAATGTATATTTTACGGATGTTTTTTATATTGATGGTTACTTATTAAATACATTGGTTACCTTACTACAACTGTTGAATCTTTAAGTACATATTGATATTTTTTATATTGTTTGTTTTTGCTGTAAAATGTATGTCAAATATGTTTTATGTTATGGATACTAAGAAAATATATGTTGGTTACTGTCTAGTCTGGATTTGGTTAGTATATAATGCTGACTTGTTTACTGTGTAATATTACCATGGTTACTACATAATATTACTGTGTTTTATACTGATTGTTTTATATTGATGGTTACTAATTAATTATATTGGTTACCTTCATACACATGTTATTCTTTAATTTGTAGCAAAGTCATTACTGATTGTTTTGGTTGTAAAATGAATGTAAAAATATTTTTTATAATCTTGGCTACTAATTACATATATCTTGGTTACTGTATAATATGTATTTAGATACTGAAAGGTGTTTATTTGGTTACTCTATAATGTTATTGAGTTTTATAATTGTTTCTTTTATATTGGTGGTTACTTATTGACTACATTGGTTACCTTCACACAACTGTTAATCTGATTATATATATATTGGTTGTTGTATACTATTTAATTAGTTACAATATAATTGGTTGCAGTGACAATTTGACAATTTCTTTCAAGTTTGGAGTGTCAGATTTTGGCGTTTTCAGAGCCTAATTTAATTGGAAATGGGTCAACGATCAAAAGTCACAAGCTTTTGCTGGTGAACTGCAGAGTTTTTTGGTCAAATTCCATCATTTAGGCCTTCAAAATTGCATGTAAAACTGTGGTTTATGTTCTGGTTACTAATATTATGTAATTTGGTTACTGTCTAATATTGATTTGGTTACTTTATAATATTTATTCAGTTGTTAGACAATGGAGACTGACAGTAACCAATACAACAAATTTAATTATTTACAGGAATATATAATTGTTTACTGTTAGTAACCATTAACCACATGGTTGGTAACATTTTTGATGGTGTACAGTGTAAGACCCCAACTTTTATAAATAAAGATGAATTTTCTATAAATATCATTTTTAAATATTATGGAGTTAATTTGATATAAAGTTATAGTGTGGGTAATATTTATAAATTTTACAAAATACGCAAGTTGTTATATAATATTCGATTGGTCGGGGAATATTCGTTTTAATAGGGAATATTCGTACAACGGCACAATCATTGGTGGAACCCACAACGGAATTATTGTCGGATTAAGAAAACGACGAAAATATTTTATTAAAAATAACGACAAAAGTTTTATCATTGTTACTGTTGAACTACTCGGTAGTAAAAGTACAGTAATACGTGTGGTTGCATAGTAACACACGGTATTGATTATTAATACTTATGTGAGAAGTCACTCAGTTTGATTCAATTATTGTCAGTTAATAATATGAATTATTTAGCGATAATGACGTTTTGTTTTATTCGTATTACTAACGTAATAAAACAGAAACATCTTTTTATATAAAACAGAATACTTTATTAAAGTTATTCTATAAATAGAATATATTATATTTTATTTAAAAGATTTTTCTTTAAATATGGACCGTTAGATTAAAGTAATCAATCTGGACCGTTCATGGATTAGATACTATGCATTTCATTTTTCTATAAATAGCAGCTCATTCCTTCATTATTTCTTACGAATTCACTGAACTCTAGAGAGAGAAACTATAGAGAGAGAAAAGAAAAGTATTCTACTACTTAACTACTTCCTTATTTCAGTTCTTCATTAAAACGATAAGGGGTGTTATTCTTTCTTATTCATGAAGAGAACTGTTGTTATTTCATTTCTTATTATTCTGTTGGAATAACTTGTATACGCGGTCTACCCTATACTTGATGACATTCTTCTATTATTCTGTTGGAACATCCTGTCTGTGTATTTTACACCGGACCTGGTTCCGTTTTTATTATTATTCTATTGGAACATCCTGTCTGTATGTTTTACGCCGGACCTAGTTCCGTTTTTATTATTATTCTGTTGGAACATCCTGTTTGTGTATTTTACACCGGACATGGTTCCGTCTTGTTATTATTCTATTGGAACATCCTGTCTGTGTGTTTTACACCGGACCTGGTTCCATTATTTATTATTATGTCGGAATATCCTGTCTGTGCGTTTACGCCGGACCTAGTTTCATTATTTATTATTCTGTTGGAATAACCTGTCTGTGCGGTCTATCGCATGTCGGGTGATTTCTTTTGTTATTCCATTTTTTATTATACTCAGTTGGTTAAGTTTTGACTTCTATACTCCATGAAATTAGTGGAATATCCTTGATAATTACGGTTCATCCAGTATCTTTTCATGAAAATATTCTTCTAAGTATTCTTGAATTTTACTCCACAAAGCAGTATCATGTTGACAATTTGGACATTGTTAAATCTTGGATAAATAATTCTTGAACTTGTTTTATTGAATTCTTATATCATTGTCATCATCCTCATGTTTATAAAATGTTGAAAGTCATCTGTGGCCTGTAGTGCATAGATGGACTTGGTATAATTATGACCAGGGATTATTCGGTATAATCATGATCATAATGTTATAAATGATGTGGTAAAAGTCCTCATTGGCCCGTAGTGCATTGATGGACAGTTGTTGGCATAATCATGACCATTAATGAATACACGAATATCCTTGGTCGTAGTGCAGGGGTGATTCGATGATGTGGATTATTTTATTAAGCTGAGTCCCAGCGATAACAGTGTTGAAAAACCTTTTAAATAATAAAAGATAGTAGAGTTTATTTTCTACTTGACTCTTTTAATGGATTGCTTGTTCCACTGCAGTTAAACTTGATGTCTATTATATTTTATCAGTTTAACATTGTTGAAGGCTAATGATAATTTATTCTGCATTATCTTAGTCATAATATTTCTTACTGGGCTAGTTGAGCTCACCCTTTCTTTCACTGTTCTCTTCAGGAAATGAGAACGTAGTTGGGGCAAGTCGGGAAACGGAGTGATGGTCCGAATGATATTATTAGTTAGTAGTCCTCACTATTTTATGTAATAGTGTGTTAATAAATGTAATGAGGACTCCTTTTGAGTATGGATACTCTCTAGTAGACAATATTTGTATTCAAACTCACAGTTTATGTTTTGTCATATTGTACACGACTGTTGTATTATTAAGTTGTATTTGAATTCTGTACCATGTATCTGACGACCCAAGATGGGTGATGTATACCTAATTTTGGGGGCGTCACATACAGTAACCAAAATTGATATTGATTAATATTTTAATTTTTGATTCCATCATGATTTATCAATATAAAGTAAACATATACAAGATTTATAACAGTCTTGATACAAGCTTATAATTATCTGGTTACTAACAAGCTAGTAACTATCTATGATAATTATCTAGTTACTAACAAGTTTGTAGATAAATAGGACATTCACACATGTACATTTAACAATTGATGTTTGTCCTAATACAAGCTTGTAACTATCTGGTTACTAATGACAGTAACCATAATATAACATAATAAAACAGTAATCATATAATTGTATGATAGTAACCAGAACATATTTTAATGGTAACCAAAACAGAAACATCATGTAATAAAACTCAGTTTAAGCAATCCATAAGGTAACAGTAACCAAAACATAATAAAGAAGTAACCAAATAGTTATATGAAAGTAACCAGAACATGTAAGATGTATTTGTAGAAATGGAAGTAGAAATAAAATATCATAAACCTTGTAGAATATATTTGAAGGAATTTACAAAAATAATACATCAATGTATACTAAGCAAATACATGATTTATTATGACTTGGGTTTATTATTTATAAAAATAATACATCCACAAACTAATGATGCCTTAAACTTCTTCAACTGTCTTGGGTTCAATTTCTTGGTAATAATGCAGGGGACTTCCATGTCACACCAATATATAAATTTTCCAATGAATTTTCTATTGCATTCCTCATAGTAAAGATTCCATAACTACAAATAAAAAAAATCAGATTTACACAGTCATTAGTAACCAGATATAAACAATATTTATATCATAAACAGTTTACCAAACAAATATATTGTAACCAAAATAACATATAAAAGTAACCAAAATCTCAATTGAGGGAAAAAGAATAGTATCCAAATTATAAGCTAACAGTAACAAAAAATATACTAATGAAGTAACCAAACAGTTATATGTTAGTAACCAAAACATATATTAATAGTAACCAATACATAAACAACATATAGACCAAATAAAGTTTAGTCAACCCATATATTAAACAAATATATGGTAATCAGAACAACAAAAAATAGTAAGCAAAATCTAAACTCAAGGAAACAAAAATAGAATTCAAATCAGAAACTAATAGTAACCAAAAACATACTAAATAAGCAACCAAATATTTATATGATAGTAACCAAAACATGTTTTAATGGTAGCCAATACATAAACAACATGTACACCAAAACCAGTTTAGTCAACCATGTATATTAAGCAAATACATGGTAACCATAACAACATAAAAAAGTAACCAAAATACCAAATCAAGGTAACAAACATAGTATCCGAATCTCAAGCTAACAGTAACCAAAATATAATGCAGAAGTAACCAAACAGTTATATGATAATATCTATTTTTTATTGCTTGACGTAGCTACAACGTAAGCATTACATCAAGCCCCCAGAAATTAGTCTAGTATACTAAACAACATGTAGACCAAACTCAGTTTAGTCAATCAATGCATACTAAGCAAATATATTGTAACCAAAACAACATATAAAAGTAACCAAAATCCCAATTGAGGGAAAAAGAATGATATCCAAGTCATAAGCTAACAGTATCAAAAAAATATACTAATGAAGTAACCAAACAGTTATATGTTAGTAACCAAAACATATATTAATAGTAACCAATACATAAATAACATGTACACCAAAATCAGTTTAGTCTACCATGTATACTAAGCAAATACATGGTAACAATAACAACATGAAAAAATAACCAAAATACCAAATCAAGGTAACAAAAACGGTATCCGAATCTCAAATTAACAGTAACCAAAACATAATGCAGAAGTAACCAAATAATTATATGATAGTAACAATAACAAAATTTAAATTAACACACCTTTAAAATTTTTTTGTTTGGAAATATCTTCTGGCTATGAACTTGAGCTTCTTCCCATGACATTTGTCGCCATGATCTCTTTCCGAATAACATCAAGAGGCAAGTTTGAAGCAAAATTTCTATTATCTCGATAATAGAACATGTATGCTTTCTGATCCAAAACCTTCTTTTCACTAACTTGAACAACCTGTGAATCAACAAGTGCAGCAAAAGTAAATTAAAAAACAATCAAAAAATAAAGGACTATTAGACAATGCAAACCAGTTGCATCCCCCAATAGTCTGAAGGAGATCAATATTCATTAACTAATTTACGCCACTCAGTACAAACAACTATGATGATAAAGAAGAAGAAAAATATTCATTAACCTTGTATGCAGGTCTAGTTAATTAGTCTAACAACTATGAAGAAGAAAAAGAAGAAGAGGAAGAAGAAGAGGAAGAAGAATAAGAAGAAGATTTTAGAGAGAGAAAGTACGAAAATTATGGAAGTTGGGAGACAAATAAGGGTTATTTACATAGGAACAGGCGTTTCAAAAAAATCACCCGATTTGCCATATCAGCCAATTAATACTAATCCCTTAAATTAAGGAATTTTAATTACACTAATATTGTAAATAAATATGAAAAAGTGTAATATTTTTGTAATTATTTTATAGATATATGATTTTTGTAATTATTTCTAAAACTGTACTAATATATGTAATTTACCCTATATGTTATTCAAGTTCTAAAAAGTAGTAAAACCCAAGCTAATGTTCATGTTGGGCTTGGGCACCAACTTGGATTCGTATGCCATGCTAATTGAGTTCGGGCACCACATTGGATTCATTGAGTTTGGGATTAGTTATTGTTACAAGGATACCATATCAACATTGGGGTCCAGCATTATATCTATTTATGTAGATGCTAAGTCGGGTATGCATGTTGTTGGACATGTCGTAGGCGGATATCACATCAACATTGGGCTCGGGCATTATCTAAGCGTCACAACAAAAATTACTTTATATATATTTTTTGCAGTATAACCTCTTAAAATTGTTCATACCGGTATTTTTAACAAAACAAAGAGTGTCACCATTTACAAAAAGTTAGGCAGACCGGAAATTTGGACAGAAAAATAAGATATTTTTTTATTTTTTTGGATTGTTGACTCTCAAAAAATATATAATATTTATTTTAACAGGAATTTTTATAAAATATAGTGTTTTATGTATAATTTGGATATATATACAAAAACAGGGTTATACAGTCTGCATACATATCCAAAAACAGGGTAATACAGTTTGTATAGCTCTGTTTTTGTATATGTATCCAAATTACACCTAAAACACTATATTTTGTAAAAATTCATGTTAGAATAAATACTATATATTTTTTGAGAGTCACAATAAAAAAAATAAAATAATTAAAAATGTCTAATTTTGGTGTCCAAATTTCGGTCTGTCTAGAAGGACTCCACCATTTATAGTTTTTGAAAGGTTGAGTATTTCTTATGATTTTTGCAGTATCAACATTTCAAACTTTTATTTTAACAAAATTGAGTGTCCCACTTAATATTTTATTAAGCATCCCATTTCTTACCTTATATCTTAAAACATATCAAACTAACGAGATTTTTAAATAGATATTTATTGTGATTGAAAATAATGTGTATATATTATTAGGGCATGACAAATATAAATATAATATCTCATCTTGAATATAATTTTTTAATATATTAACAAGTGAAGTTGATATGTATAGATCATAAAAGAATGAAAATGGTTAATACTAGATGGCGTTGATAATATTTTTTTGTTAACTATGTTATACAACTAAAACAATAGCGAAACAAACATAGTATTTTGAAATTTATTTAAAATATAATTAATGATGATGATTATGTTTAAATTTTACTCGTTATTTGACAATGACTTTACATTTAAACAATTATTTTTTTAATTGGGCATGAAAAATGCATTGTCATATTAATTAAGTGTGTGTATTATAAATATTTGATTGAGCAAGAGATTGCATAATAATCTAAGACTATAAATATTGTATTAAGGTGATCTTTATCTGGAAACTTCATAAATTCAAATGATGAAGTAGTTTAAAAGTTAGTTGGGCAGTTAGTAAATATTTACTACTGTAGGATAGATGTCAAAATTTCTTCTACCTCCGTCCCTTCATTTGAACAAGATCGTTGTTTCCTATTGGTTAAACAGAAGAAAACAAGCCATGTGACAATAAATCTTTCCATATATATCCCTGGAAAAAAATTTAATGACATCGGAGTACAGGGGATTTTTTTTTGGCCCAAATGGATACGCGAAAGGCCTCTTCTACTTCGTCTGCATGTCCAGCCCATTAAGTTTATAATCCTAGAGAGAGAAAGCTTAGAGAGAGAAAGTTAGGGAACGAGCACGAAGACGAACCAGAACGATATATACTCCTGCATACATAATAATTCCTTATATATAAACACACAAAATCACGCAAACCTATATATATAGAGAGACAAAAAGGAGAGGAAGGAGTTTGAGAGAGGGCTAATGCTACCATGTTCTAGGGCTAATTGATTGCTTTGAATTGATGAGGGACGTTGTATCAGAGCAAAACCCTATAAAGAGATACAAGGCTCTAGCTGCGAATTGTTCCAGACCTTTGCAGAATTCAGGTATATTCCTCCACAAGCCCTAGAATTTAGACTTCTGCAAACCCTAGAATGAAGAGTAGTGCTCGAATTGCCGTTTAGGGTTGATTATGGGCAATGAGTGTGTAATTCTGTATCATTTGGTTCTGTTAGTGCATTTTAATTGAATGCTTAGAGGTTTTGCACAACAGGTGAGGCTATTTTTGGAGCTTTTTCAATTATACTTGTGAATTTAGTGTGGGCTTGCTGGTGAGAATGAACTTGGGGTTTGTGGTTATTGCTCACTAATTACCTTTGCTATTTATTGTTTTATTGAGTTGCTGCTGGTAGAATTTGAATGTTGTAGTGGTGTGCTATTATGCTGAACATGGGGTTACTGATAAAAAGTGGAGTAGATTGCTATTTTTTAATATTTTTCTATTTTATTTATGCATTTATTATAGTTAGTTTTGTGCACATTTGTGTGTGGGGATTACATGATCCTATTCCTTAACTGTACTTTGACTTCGTTAGTCTAATGAGTAAAGATCAAGAATGTGTCATGGGTTAGTGGATTACTAGTTAGCAGTTACTATGACCTAGTTCTTCAATAGTTATCCGTAGACTATTTAGTGGGCACATGCCAAAGCATATTTACTTACATTTCTGTTTCATCTGTTCTTGTTCCTCCCCCTCCCCACACCACAAACACCTGCCACCGCTCATTTGGTTTGTTAAAGCCTTCTCAAAGTCAGGCAAAGGTATGATAGAAATGTTGTACTCTCTTTTTCTCCATCTATATGTAACTGTGTGTAATCACTATTTCCTTAAATGTATCTGGAAAACTTCTCTTTCTTTCTCTTCCCTATTGTGCTTAAGTTTTAGGTAGTAACCTAATATGCGTTATATCATATACATCATTTGCTGCATGTTGACTTTGTCTTTTGTACAAATATTTTGCGAGTGGTTAAGTCAGGGCCTCGGTTAGCACTAGTATTGACCTTCTATAAGTGCATTATTACAATGTACTTTCCTTTCCTGGATAGTGATAATTCTAGTGGTGAAAACTATGATCAGTTAAGTACAACTTGTCAGATTATTGTTAGATGCTTTCACTTAATAGTTATACAATGCATTTTGTGCAGGTCGGCTCTTGTATGCCTGTTCTTGTTAAACAAACTTATTGTAGTATATAATTATGCCTATACCTATTGGGTTTCTGTGCCTAATTTCCTTGAGGTAGTTATGTTCCTAGATATGCATTGAATTGTGTCTGCGCTACTGGTTCAGCCCCTCCCCAAAACACACAAAAAAAAAACAAAAAACAAAAAAAAAGTGGTTAAAAAAACATGCATATTTAACTAAAGTTCCAAATTTGATTTTACTCACACTAATTGGCTATATTAAAGTGATGCAAAATAAGGGCAGATTGAGAGGATACAAACATGGTTAACAGCTGGGAGTTGCAACTGCCCATTTGTACATATATAATGTGCATGGACATTCGATATGGAAAAATTTTGTTTTTGCAGTTTCATGTAGCTTTTGCAATTTCATGTTATAACCTCTTAAAGTTGTGTGCAGATGACAACTTTCACCTCTAGTAACTATTTTATCTGTACCTGAGATTCTCAGTTCCTGTAGTTATAAAGTTAGTACTGTCCAACAAGGGATTGTTTAAGCATGAGAAGTATTGAAGTCAATCTGTATCCTTTAATAGGAACTATGAACCACCTTCCTTATATCTTTATATTTTTCTAAGTAAATTTTACTATGTTTTTTTTTCTTTCTATTTCTAAGGAAAAAGGAAATATTTGCTTTTTGCTGAGCTATCTCTGTCTTTTGCAATATAACTTTGTTCATTAAACAATTTTACTTTTTTCTAATTATCTCTATTCTTTTGTTTTATAAATCCTGATCAATCTTTAATCTATGGGACTGGAGCACCTTTAGAAGTCGTGTTATGAATGCATCGATGTTGTTCTGGATTTGCGCTCTTAGTCAATGCTGAGGAGGTTTCCATGGGAGGAGTTATTGACCACAAAGATGGTATTGGTATCAACCTTTCTCCGCGGCAAGCAGTAATCGAGGAGACTAAAGCAGAACTTAGGTGATGTGACCATTTTCCTTTGTATTTATGACCTGAGTGCTGTTACTTAATATATATGGAAACTCTCTATATTTCTCAAGGTAATATTTTGAGCAATTTTCATTGTCCACAGGCAGCATTATGTTAGTTATGAGGAAGCAAGAAGAGAATTAGAGTTTCTTGAGAAAGTAAGCAACTCGGATTCTTGCAATTTTTGAATCTTTAAATGGTTCTCGAATCACTCTAATATGGGATGAATAACATATTCTTATTTCCAGGGTGGCGATCCCTTGGACTTCAGACCTGGGAATGCTGCTTCACTTAGTGTTCAGTCTACTTCGTTGACAGATCATTATCCTGAACAGCTTGTTACCAGGTATAATTTTTTGTTCTGTCATGGATACATTTACTATTCATTCAGTTTATGGTTTACTCTTTTTGGACTACGTAGATGATATTCTGTTATTTCAGTGAAGCAAAAGGTAGTTTTGCTCTGGCTGCCTCTCCTCCTGGTGATTCTGTTGAGAGTAGTGGTAGACCAGGGGCTCCTCCAGCTTATGAACCCAATAGTGCTGATAATCTAATGCTATTTGATGGTGAAAATGATTTTCTCAAAAGTGAAAGGGATTCGATACATTCTGGTAGGAGTAATGTAGGTCCTTCTGAACGGTCTTTCCAGTTGGGTGAAAGTCAAAATGCCAAAGGATCAGGTGATTCGGACGCTTTTGGGCTCCCGAGGAAAGCATATAGGAGAAGGAACAGATCACGGCCAAGTCGTGATGGAGCTCGATCAAGTTCTACAGATGTAGTCCCGTCTTGTGGTGGTCATGCGTCTTTACCTTCTCGCCATGCTCTTAGGGATGCAAAGGGGTTGCCAGTTGATGCAGACAACTTGAAGGATAATAGCGTTTCTGCAAATTCTAATTCGAAGCCTACAAGTCCTAATTATAGTATGACTCCCAAGGTTGAACCCTCTAATAGTCGGTTAGATTTGGAGTTGGATGATGCCAATGTTCCCAATAATTTACATGACAACCAGCATAATCAGCTTTTAGGATCTGTTGCTCAGAGAACTCTTATTGATATGACTCCTGCAAAACCTGAATCTCACGAGGAAAGAGAACAAGTTGCTATACATGGTCATGGATGTGCCCCATCTCTGGCTATGGCAAAAGTTGAAGATCAAGTTACTTCCTGTCAAATGAATGGGTTCAGTGGTGCAATGGGAGATACAAAAAGCACATTAAATGAAGTTCAAAAAAAGAACACAGTACTCAGCACTAGCGGGTTGGATTCAGAGTCGTCTTTCACACAAACCAGCCTTATTCGAGATGGGAATATTGATAGTGAAGTTTGTACCAATTTAAGAAATGGTGGCTCTAATAAGAATACTAAGGAAGACACTGTTGCATTTGAGGAGACACCAAATGTGGAAGGTGATAAATCAGTCGAGGAAAATAATGAGACCAAAGCTGATGCTATTTGTTCTGACGACAGCAATTCCTTCCATAAAAGCCATCAAGAAAATGGCTCTAATTTGAAAGACAAGGAATCATTAAAAGATAAAGTATTTGCTTCTCAGATTGAGATGAAAGATCCTAGTGCCATTGAGGGAATGGAACCAGATGGATTAACTTCTTCAGAAAAAGAAAGAATTTCCAGTAATTTATTGGGTTCCAATTCCACCCATGAAAATGAAAATTACTGTACTGGTGGACTTAATTGTTCAATGGATTCCTCTATTAGAGAGATTCCCGATAATACATTGTCTGCTAGGGTTTCTGCTGCTTCCCCTGGGCCACAAACCTGTTCTCAGGTCAACTTGGAATTGGCGATGAAGGCTCATGAAGATTCTATTTTAGAAGAGGCGCGGGTTATAGAGGTTGTTACTTCATTTCGTAGTATATTTGTAATATTTATTCTGATGAGTTTGTCTCTGCATTCACCATTATTCCTGACATAAATTGGTAAACAGGCCAAACGTAAGAGAATTGCTGAGTTATCTGCTCGTACGTTATTGCTGGAGAATCGTCGGAAATCTCACCGGGATTTTGTCCTCGAGGAAATGGCATGGTTGGCAAATGATTTTGCGCAGGTCTGATGTTGTTAATAGCTTAAGAAAGTTTTTATTATCCTGTATCATTTTTTTCTACTTATGGAGATTGTCTTCTCAAGTTGGAATTGGAGTTATTTTCCTTCTGATTGTTCTAGTACTCGCTATAAAATCAGCTTATCTTCTTCCTAATATACTGTTTTTCCCTATTCAATTCTTCTTAGGAGCGACTTTGGAAGATAAATGCTGCTTCTCAAATCAGCCATCAAGCTGCTTCTGCTGCTCGAGTAAAACTTCAAGAACAAAATTCTTGTCTGAAGCAAAAAAAAGCAGCTCACAACTTGGCAAAAGCTGTAATGGATTTCTGGCATTTGATAGAGGTACTTCTAGATATTAATTAGCTGATTGCTGGGTTCAAAAAACTGAAACACAATATGTTTATGTCATCACATGAGGATAAGTTTAAAATATTTATATGGTGCTGGGTGTTTAATTTTCCTTCTTCCTGGCTACTAGTTAGGTCAATTTAATCTTTGGCTGACAATTTAGCATGTTCATTTATTTATGTGTAACACATGCATTGTTCGTTCAGTTACCTGTCTAAAAAGTATTATAGGTTATTCTTGTTTCTCCTCTCATATATATTGCAATGTCAATCTCTCCTTGTTGGGGACCCCTCCTTCCCTCCCGTGGGTGGATTTCTGGATGAATACAGATGCACCATAGTTCCAAAAGAAAAATCTTGGTAGGTTGGATAGCATCAGGTATGTTAAAAAGAATGAGGGAATCACTTATGGATTGGTTCACATCATATTACTGCATACATAAACAGTCTTTATGTTTCCCTTCTTATTAATTGCTCAAATCAAGATGACATTGAGACCTATTTGAATGGTTGGGAACTACATTAATTAGCGGCATTAGGTTGGATTCTGCATTGCATATACTTTCTTAGTAGCTGCCATTTGTATATGTATAGAATGCATTGAATATCAATGTTTGGAATTCTTTATTATTTTAACTAACAATAACAAACATGTACATAAAAATATGCATTTTGCATCTTACTTTTCTTCTTGGGTTAATCTTGGACTTATTTGCACCTTCTAGAATAGATCAGAGAGGATTTAGTCAACTGTTGAAACACGACATAAAATTGTCTTCATCCATTCCACTGTCGAGTGAGCAACACAAAAAAGTATAAAAATTATTAAAAACTTGTGTTTTTAGCGTCTGGAAGTGGTTTGCATGTGGATGGTTGAGCTAGTTTTGTTTATATTGTGGATCAAAAATAGTTGTTTTGTATCTGTTGCAATTGCTGTAGATGTTTGAGTTGGGCCTCCTTGTGGAAATCTCAGCTGTTGTGTTGATGAAATTGATTGGTTAACTTTACCTTAGATTTTCTAGGCTGAATTTTGATCTTTTTCTTTAAAGGGGAAAGGTGGGATTATTTGTAGAATCATTAATTATTTACCTTGCTATTTGTTGTTGTTGTGGCAGGAGATGAGCAAAGAACAGGAGTTGCAAAAATCTGGCAAAGATTTTGCACATCCAGTCCAGGGATATGCATTGAGATTTCTGGAATATAATAGCTCCAGCGTTCAATATATCCATGCAGAAGTGCCTACGACTCCCGATAGTATGTCTGATTTGGGCATTCTGGAAATTTCATGGGAGGTTAACTTAACAGAAGTAAGGACCAACAATAGAAAATATTTTGTAATTTAAGTAAATTATCAGCTTGACCACTGTAGTCTAAAGAATGATCATGTTCTCACTTTCTATTTGGTTGTATGGTTTCTATTCTTATTTTTATATCCACATTTACCTTTTCATTTCCTTCAGGAGAACCTCTTCTATTCAGTTCCTGCTGGTGCAATGGAAGTCTATAGGAAATATATTGAATCCCATTTGCTGCAATGTGAGGTAAACATATTGCTCACAATGTGTTATATGGGATAACTGGAATGTTGCTGATTAAGTCTCTCATATGTTCCATGTGCTTCCTGTTGAATACCATCTAAACAAAGAAAATCCATATTGTTAGACTACCCAGCTCTTATTTTTCATTATTGATACATCCGAACTTTTTGTTTACCTATTCATGAAAACCTTTAAATGTATACCATGCTATCATATGGGGAAGGATGAGTAATTGATTAATCACTTCTTATAATTAGTGTTACAACTTCCAACTTACATGGATTCTTCTAAAATCCAAAAGTACCCGTGTCGTGACACGACACTGGTAAGGGTGTCGGACACGACAATTTGATGGAAAATGAACCAAAATGTTTTAAAAATTAACTATTCTTCTAGGGGTTAACGAGTCCATGTAACATAGCCTTATAATACTTGGCCTGTGATAGATAAACCTATCTGTACCTTGTGTGTATCTATTTCTTTAAATAATGAATCTCATTCTGCCTGCACTTGCATATAGCCAAGTATTTGCTGTTACATGGACTTGGGTGCGGTTGTCAGTTACAGCCGTACGGGTACATGTCCAGGTGTTGGATTTGGTAAAATTGTTTATTCAGACATGTGGACATGGCTGAAAAGTGTTTTAATATTTGATACTAGCGCAAAGTCATGATGTTTAGGTAAAAAGTTTGACTACTCGTGCCACTATATTATTCTCCTCAAGCAAAACATTATAATAAACATCTACACGAACATGAAGACATCCAAACAAGATCGAACAATATTAGTTTCTTCACTCCCCCCTCATATTTCCTTCTCTACCAGCGATGTGGCATGTCCGACATGTATGCATACCCCCACACTAGGCCTGGCAGAAATAGGTTGGGTTGGTATTGGATTAGACAATATAGGTTATTGGTCAATCAAAAATGAAAACCATTACCCACTTTTACTATAGGTTACACAGTTTGGATCCAAATTGTTATTGGCTGAATTTTGGTCAACTTTTAAATCATAGGACAATACGATAGTATAAATAGTTGAGCAAAAAGAAAATTTTCACCTTTTTTTTTCTTCCTTTACTTCGTCTCTAATTTTTCCCCTCTCCTCTTACTTTCTCTCTAATTTTTTTCTTCAATTTCTCTTTCTAAATTTATATTATACTTTAATTTTTTCTCTTTCCTCATGTTCTCTCTCTGAAACAGCCGTAATGACAAACTTAGAAATTATATCTTAAATAGATAGAACATACTTAGGTAGCTGAAATACTATTAAGTGATTATAGGAAATAAACCAAGTTCAATCTTGAAAACCACAAAAGTTGTGTCTTAATTTGAATTTCTGATGGGTCGGTCAGGTGTAGCTTATGCAACAATTTTGTTTGATAGGTTTAGTTCAAGGAACTTCTTGGCTACTTTTTCCACTGTGGTTGAACTTGTCATCAGGGATCAATACCGTTGAAAAGTGGTTAAACTCACTTGAAAGGAAAGGAGGATGATTCTTAGAATGGATATTTTTACTGTAATTGACATTGAATGAAAAGATATAGTTGTTGGAGGTCTGGGGCTCTTGGCTCTTAACTTTCTTTTTGTAGAAGTGGTTATTTTGAGGTTTTAGTTTGGAACAGATGGACAGGGTAACAAGTGAATGCACCAGAGAGAGATGAGAGGATTCTCACTGATTTTTTTTGTTAGTGGATTTTGCCAGTTCTTATCTCACTTTTCACCTGCTTTAGGATGGGTATCCTTTTTGGGTTTCTCTATGGGCATCAGCAATAGGAGCCTTCCAGGGTATATATATATATATATATATATATATATATATATATATGGGTTATATGTATTTACACAGCTGTGTATTACACAGTAGGACTATGGCGACATGTTTTTTGTGTTATAGTGACGGTTCAGCCGTCACCATAGACTAGAAGGTATACATCACCTATTCTGAGTTGCCAAATACATGGTACAGAATACAAATACAATCGTTAATATACGACAAGAGAGCTGTGAGTTTTAATACAAATACTGTCTTCTAGACAATATCTACTCTCAGAATAAGTCCTCGTTACATTTATTGTCACACTATTTAACAGAATAGTGAGGACTACTAATACTATCATCTGATCCATCACTCCGTTCCCCGACTCGTCCCAGCTATATTCTCATTTCCTGAAGAGAACAATGAAAGAAATGGTGAGCTCAACTAGTCCAGTAAGAAATATTATGACTAAGATAACGCATAATAAATTATCATTAGCCTTAAACAGTGTTAAACTGATACAATATAACAAACATCAAGTTTAACTGCAGCGGAACAAGCAATCCATTAGAAGAGTCAAGTAGAGAATAAAATCTACTATCTTCTATGATTTAAAAGGTTTTTCATGACTTTTATCGCTGGGACTCAGCTTAATAAATAATCCACATCATCGAATCACCTCTGCATTACGGCCAAGTATATTCTTTAGTATCACGACCACAATTATCCATGCAATACGGGCCAAGAATATTTGTGTATTCATTAATGGTCATGATCATGCCAACCACTGTCCATCAATGCACTACGGGCCAATGAGGACTTTTACCACATCATTTGTAACATTACGGTCATGATTATACTGAATAATCCCTGGTCATAATCATACCAAGTCCATCTATGCATTACAGGCCACAGATGACTTTCAACAGAATATAAACATGAGGATGATGACAATGATATAAGAATTCAATAAAACAAGTTCAAGAATTAATTAATCCAGGAACCAATAACGTTCAAATTGTCAACATGATACTGCTTTGTGGACTAAAATTCAAGAATGCTCGGAAGAATATTTTCATGAAAAGATACTGGATGAAGCGCAAATATCAAGGATATTCCATTAATTTTATGGAATATAAAAGTCAAACTTTAACCAACTGAATATAATAAAGAATGGAATAACAAAAGAAATCACCATGCATGCGATAGACCGCACAGACAGGTTATTCCAACAGGAAAATAAATAATGAAACCAGGTCATGCGTAAACGCACCGACAGGATATTCCGACAGAATAATAAATAATGGAACCAGGCCCGGCGTAAACGCACAGACAGGATATTCCGACAGAATAATGAATAATGGAACATGGTCCGGCGTAAAACGCACAGACAGGATATTCCAACAGAATAATAGTAAAGACGGAACCAGGTCCAGCGTAAAACGCACAGACAGGATATTCCAACAGAATAATAATAAAGACGGAATAATAGAAGAATGTCACCAAGTATAGGGTAGTCCGCGTATACTGGTTATTCCAGCAGAATAATAAAGAATGGAATAACAGAAGTTCTCTTCATGAATACAAAAGAAAATAATGCTACTTACGAGTACAACAAATAATATCCCTTACCGTAAAAGAAACTTGATATCGGAGTAGTGAAGTAGCAGAATACTTTTCTGAGTTTCAGTGAATTCGTAAGAAAATAATGAAGGAATGAGCTTCTATTTATAGAAAAATGGACTGCATAGTAACTAACTCATGAACGGTCTAGATTGATTTACTTTAATCTGACGGTTCATATTTAAAGCAAAATTTTTTAAATAAAATATAATATATTCTATTTATAATTTAATAAAACGAATAATTTTATAAAAGATTTTACTATGCAAACACTATGCAGGCACTATGCAAACACTATGCATAATAAAATATAATATATTCTAATTATTGTCTAATAAAACAGATAACTTTATAAAAGTATTATGTTTTATATAAAAAGATTTTACTATTAGCCTAATAAAACGAATAACTTTATAAAAGTATTCTGTTTTATATAAAAAACTTTTCTGTTTTATTACATTAATAATACCAATAAAATAAAACTGAGTGACTTATCACGTAAGCATCAATAATCAATACCGTGTGCTACTATGCAACCATGCGTATTACTGTACTTTTACTACCGAGTAGTTCAACAATATTAATGGTAAAACTTCCGCCGTTATTTTCATAAAGTATTTTTGTTGTTTTCTCAATTCGACAATAATTCCGTTGTGGGGTCCACCAATGATTGTGTCGTCGTACGAATATTCTCTGTTAAAACGATTATTCCTCGACCAATCGAATATTATATAGCAACTTGCGTACTTTGCAAAATTTATAAATATTACCCACAACTATAACATTATATCAATTTTACTCCATAATATTTAAAAATGATATTTATAAAAAAAAATCATCTTTATTTATAAAAGTTGGGGTCTTACAACCTCCCCTTCTTATGAAATTTCGCCCTCGAAATTAGGGTACACGTACCTGGTATATCGAAGAGGTAAGGATATCTTGACTTCATTTCAGATTCTAACTCCCAGGTCATTTTCTCAACATCGTGGTTTCTCCACAAAAATTTGACTTGAGGTATAACCTTGGAGCGTAGAATATGTTCCTTCTTATCTAAGATTTGAACATGAACCTCTTCATACGTTAAATCTTCCGCTATTTCGTCCGGTTCTAACTCAATAATGTGGTTCGGGTATTCCACATATTTACGTAACATGGATATGTGAAAAACATTATGAACACGAGACATACTTGGCGGTAAAGCGAGTCTATAGGCCACAGTTCCTAGTCGATCGAGGATTAAAAATGGGCTAATGAATCGAAGATTGAGCTTTCCTCTCTTTCTAAATCTCGTAACTCCTTTCTACGGAGCAACTCGCAACAACACATGATCTCCTATATCAAATTCCACGTCCTTTCGATGAAGATCAGCATAACTCTTTTCTCGATCTTGTGAGGTTTTTATACGTTGCCGGATCGTTTGAATCTTCTCCGTAGTCATACGTACCAACTCCGGTCTCAACAACGTTGCTTCACCCACCTCATCCCAGCATACTGGAGAACGACACTTTCTTCCATACAACGCCTCGAATGGAGCCATGCCAATACTTGCTTGATAACTGTTGTTGTAGGAAAATTCCACCAATGATAAGAACTTATTCTAATTTCCCTTGAAGTCAAGAACACAGAGTCTTAATAAATATTCAAGAGTTTGAATAGTTCTCTCTGATTATCCATCCGTTTGGGGATGATATGCTGAACTAAATCATAAATCCGTGCCCATAGTTTTTTGCAAACTAACCCAAAATCGTGAAGTGAATCTTGTGTCTCGATCAGAAACTATGGATATTGGCATACCATGCAGTCTTACAATCTCGTTTATGTACATACGAGCAAGACGTTCAAGTGTATAAGTTTCTCGTATTGGTAAGAAATAAGCAAACTTGGTCAATTTATCAACAATGACCCAAATTGCATCAATGCCTTGAGAAACCTTGGGAAGACCAATAACGAAATCCATGGTAATGTGCTCTCACTTCCATTTTGGAATTTCAAGTTGTTGCAATGGACCTTTTGGTACTTGATGCTCCGCTTTGACTCATTGACAAGTTAGACACCTTGAGAAAAACAGCGTTATCTCTCTTCATATTGCTCCACCAAAATATATGACGAAGATCACAATACATTTTGGTACTCCCAGGATGGATTGCAAACGGTGTGTTGTGCCTTCATCATGATTTTATACTTTAAATCTAGGTCGTTAGGAACACAAAGTCTGGAGTTGACTCGAAGTATTCCTTCTTCATCGATTATTGCTTCTGGCATAGCACCTTCTTGCACTTTCTTCCTCATACACATCAGCTCCAGGTCTGTAGCTTGAGCAGCATTAACTTTATCAATTAAAGTCGGTTCTACTCGTATATTCGCTATAATCACATGGGTCCCTGAAGTTTTTAACTCTATCTCCATCCTTTGCAAGTCACACAAAATGGGCCTTTGCGTTGATAATATCGCACTCGTACTTGCATATGATCTTCTACTCAATGCATCAGCTACCACGTTCGCTTTTTCAGGATGGTATGATTATAATCTTTCAACAGTTCCAGCGAAAGTCGTTGTCGCATGTTGAGTTCCTTTTGAGTGAAAAAATATTTGAGGCTTTTATGATTCGTAAAGATCTCCACTTTCTCCCCATACAAGTAATGCCTCCAAATTTTAAGTGCGAAGACAACAGCTGCCAACTCTAGATTATGAGTAGGATAATTCTTCTCATATTCTTTGAGTTGTCTTGAGGCATAGGCTATGACTTTTCCATGTTGCATGAGAACACATCCCAACCCTTTGCCCGAAGCATCACTGTATATGATAAATCCCTCCGAGCCAGATGGTATTGTCAGAATAGGTGCTGAAATGAGTCTCATCTTGAGTTCTTGAAAACTCTTCTCACATTTTTCGTTCCAACCGAATTTTGTATCTTTCCGAGTCAGCTGAGTTAATGGAGTAGCGATTCGAGAAAATCCTTCCACGAATCTCTGATAATAACCAGCTAAACCGAGAAAGCTACGTACTTCAGTCACTGATTTAGGTTGCTCCTTGCTTTGAATTGCTTCAATCTTTGTCGGGTCAACAGATATTCCATGACTTGATACTACGTGCCCAAGGAATGCTACTTCCTCAAGTCAGAACTCGCATTTCTTCAACTTGGGATAAAGCTTGTATTCACGAAACTTTTGGAGTGTCAGCCTCAAGTGTTGATCATGATCTTCACGGCTTTTAGAATAAATAAGGATGTCATCAATAAAGACGACCACAAAGTGATCCAAATATTTCTTGAATACTCGGTTCATCATATCCATGAAGGCAGCATGAGCATTAGTCAATCCAAAAGACATGACTAAGAATTCATAATGCCCGTACCGAGTTCTGAAGGCAGTCTTTGGAATATCCTCAGTTCTAACCTTTAGCTGATGATATCCAGAACGAAGATCGATTTTTGAAAAGAATTGTGCTCCTTGCAACTGGTCAAACATGTCATCAATACGTGGCAATGGATACCTATTTTTGATGGTGACATGATTCAACTCCCGATAATCAATACAAAGTCGCATACTCCCATCTTTCTTCTTCACGAATAGAACAGGAGCACCCCAAGAAGAAGTACTAGGACGAATAAAGTCAATGTCTAACAATTCCTGCAGTTAGATCTTTAACTCCTGAAGTTCAATAGGAGCCATTCGATATGGGGTTTTGGAAATAGGTTCTGTACCGGGTTCAAGGTCGATACAAAATTCAATTTCACGCTCTGGAGGTAGGCCAGGAAGTTCTTCAGGGAATACGTCAGGAAATTCATTAACAATAGAAATATCATTCAAAACTGAAGTATTTTTGTTTAGATCCGTGACATGAGCTAAGAAAGCTTGACATTCGTTTTTCAATAAACGAATAGCTTTATGGCTTGAGATGACAGTGATTGATTTTAATAGTTTGGTTGTTTGAATTCGCATAATAGGTTGATTAGGAATATGAAAGCTAACAACCTTACGAAAACAATCAATTTTTTGCATGATGAGTAGTTAACCAATCAATCCCTAGAATTACATCAAATGCAAGTATTTTCAATGAAATAAGATCGACAGGTAATGTGAGGGTACTGATTTGAACCAAACAAGACTTATAAACAGTAGATGTAATGAAGGTTTCTCCCAACGGAGTTTTCACAGATAAGTCAAAGTCTAATTTCTCCGGAGTCAAATTTAATCGTTGAGCGCAAATAGGAGAAATAAAAGAATGGGTAGAACCGGTATCAAATAAGGTATAGACTTCGCTAGAGTTTATGATAAGTTTACCCGTTATGACCTCGTTCGGATTCCTTGCTTTCTGGGAGGTCACAACAAACGCTCTCATTAGCACTACCAGTTTTGACTTTTCTGAGACGTCCTTTGGTGCCTTCATCCTAGCTGAACTTGTCTTCGGTGAATGACAAAATCGGGCTAGGTGACCTCTTCCACAATTATAACATGCTTTGGACGGCATCGCGCAGTTTGGACTGATGTGTCCTTCCCCTCCGCATTTGAAGCATATGATAGGTGGTCGTTCTCCTTCCTTAACCACGGGTGCTGGTGCTGACGTCTTTCCATCATTGTTGAATCTCCTCTTCTTGAAATGTCCATTCTTATTATTTTGGCCATGATTACTACCAAAGTGAATACCATTTCTGGCCTACTGATTCCCTCCACGCTTGTTGTCACCGCTTCGATGACTGCTTTCACTGGTATTATCATTTTGTCGGTTGCTCTCTTTTGGTTGCGTTGACTCGTTATCGCGCTCCACTAACTGAGCCCTATTTACAACATCTGAATACAAACACAGTTTATGAAAAATAAGATGTTAACGTATCTCCGGCTTCAAACCTCTTAAAAACATCCGCGTCATTCTCTCTTCATTATCCACCAAGTGGGACGCAAACCGGGACAGCTCGGCAAGCTTAGCTTCGTACTGCGACACGATCATATTATTCTACTCCAACTTGATGAACTCTACCTCCTTCATGTGACGAATACTTTCGAGAAAGTAATTGTCATTGAACAATTCTTGGAACTTCTCCCAAGACATCTTCAGTGCGGCAGGTTGAGTACGCTTTGCAAATTCCCACCAGTAATCTGCCTCTGCCCGCAACATGAAGGTGGCAAATGTAACCTTTTGCTCCTCGGAGCATCCCAAGACATCAAATATCTTGTCGATCTGTTTAATCCACGTCTTCGCCTTAAGTGGTTTTGGCTCTCCAAAAAACTCCGGTGGTCCCAGTTCTTTAAACTGCTTGGCGGTGATCGTCCGAGAGTTTTCAGTGTTTCCACCTATATTTTGGACAGGAGCCGCTCTCGCCTGCTGTTGCATGAATTGCATAAAGTCTCTGAACATTCCATCATTCATCATTTGGTCAGTGTTGTTGTTTGCATGAGGATTATCGCCTTCCTGATGCACATTATCCTGATTATTGATATGTGGTGAATCAACGGTCGCTTGTGCTCCATTGCTATTCTCAACATTCTCGGATGTCATTTTCAAATATTGCCACAAAACAAGGGTTAAATAACATCACATATTATCTCTATACTCTGACCGACCAATTAAATATCAAATAAACTCAGGTAGGTCATACTGACGAAGGAATTTCCCGTCTCTCCCCTCCTAGTTTTAGTCTCACATCTTAGCCAGGGATCATATCCCTAAGCTCTGATACCAACTGTAACACCCCCAAAATAGGTATACATCACCTATTCTGAGTTGCCAAATACATGGTACAGAATACAAATACAATCGTTAATATACGACAAGAGAGCTGTGAGTTTTAATACAAATACTGTCTTCTAGACAATATCCATTCTCAGAATAAGTCCTCGTTACATTTATTGTCACACTATTTAACAGAATAGTGAGGACTACTAATATTATCATCTGGTCTATCACTCCGTTCCCCGACTCGTCCCAGCTATATTCTCATTTCCTGAAGAGAACAATTAAAGAAAGGGTGAGCTCAACTAGCTCAGTAAGAAATATTATGACTAAAATAACGCAGAATAAATTATCATTAGCCTTAAACAGTGTTAAACTGATACAATATAATAAACATCAAGTTTAACTGCAGCGGAACAAGCAACCCATTAGAAGAGTCAAGTAGAGAATAAAATCTACTATCTTCTATGATTTAAAAGGTTTTTCATGACTTTTATCGCTGGGACTCAGCTTAATAAATAATCTACATCATCGAATCACCCCTGCATTACGGCCAAAGATATTCTTTAGTATCACGACCACAATTATCCATGCACTACGGGTCAAGATTATTTGTGTATTCATTAATGGTCATGATCATGCCAACCACTGTCCATCAATGCACTACGGGCCAATGAGGACTTTTATCACATTATTTGTAACATTACGGTCATGATTATACTGAATAATCCCTGGTCACAATCATACCAAGTCCATCTATGCATTACAGGCCACAGATGACTTTCAACATAATATAAACATGAGGATGATGACAATGATATAAGAATTCAATAAAACAAGTTCAAGAATTAATTAATCCAGGAACCAATATCGTTCAAATTGTCAACATGATACTGCTTTGTGGAGTAAAATTCAAGAATGCTCGGAAGAATATTTTCATGAAAAGATACTGGATAAAACGCAAATATCAAGGATATTCCACTAATTTTATGGAGTATAAAAGTCAAAACTTTAACCAACTGAATATAATAAAGAATGGAATAACAAAAGAAATTACCATGCATGCGATAGACCGCACAGACAGGTTATTCCAACAGGAAAATAAATAATAGAACCAGGTCGTGCGTAAACGCACCGACAAGATATTCCGACAGAATAATAAATAATGGAATCAGGTCCGGCGTAAACGCACAGACAGGATATTCCGACAGAATAATGAATAATGGAATATGGTCCGGCGTAAAACGCACAGACAGGATATTCCAACAGAATAATAGTAAAGACGGAACCAGGTCCAGCGTAAAACGCACAGACAAGATATTCCAACAGAATAATAATAAAGACGGAATAATAGAAGAATGTCACCAAGTATAGGGTAGTCCGCGTATACTGGTTATTCCAGCAGAATAATAAAGAATGGAATAACAGAAGTTCTCTTCATGAATTCAAAAGAAAATAATACTCCTTACGAGTACAACAAATAATATCCCTTACCGTAAAAGAAACTTGATATCGGAGTAGTGAAGTAGCAGAATACTTTTCTGAGTTTCAGTGAATTCGTAAGAAAATAATGAAGGAATGAGCTTCTATTTATAAAAAAATGGACTGCATAGTAACTAACTCATGAACGGTCTAGATTGATTTACTTTAATCTGACGGTTCATATTTAAAGCAAAATTTTTTAAATAAAATATAATATATTCTATTTATAATTTAATAAAACGAATAATTTTATAAAAGATTTTACTATGCAAACACTATGCAGGCACTATGCAAACACTATGCATAATAAAATATAATATATTCTAATTATTGTCTAATAAAACAGATAACTTTATAAAAGTATTATGTTTTATATAAAAAGATTTTACTATTAGCCTAATAAAACGAATAACTTTATAAAAGTATTCTGTTTTATATAAAAAACTTTTCTGTTTTATTACATTAATAATACCAATAAAATAAAACTGAGTGACTTATCACGTAAGCATCAATAATCAATACCGTGTGCTACTATGCAACCATGCGTATTACTGTACTTTTACTACCGAGTAGTTCAACAATATTAATGGTAAAACTTCCGCCGTTATTTTCATAAAGTATTTTTGTCGTTTTCTCAATCTGACAATAATTCCGTTGTGGGGTCCACCAATGATTGTGTCGTCGTACGAATATTCTCTGTTAAAACGAATATTCTCCGACCAATCGAATATTATATAGCAACTTGCGTACTTTGCAAAATTTATAAATATTATCCACAACTATAACATTATATCAATTTCACTCCATAATATTTAAAAATGATATTTATAAAAAAAATTCATCTTTATTTATAAAAGTTGGGGTCTTACATAGAATAACTATGGCGTCGGGTGAAACTGTCGCTATAACCCAAAAAGTCGTCGTCATAGCCGATTGTGTAATACACAGTTGTGTACATACATTTTTTCATATATATATATATATATGGATTGGGGGTTGTTTGTCATTTGTGAAGGACTAGTAGTATTCCCCACTTTTGATTGTTTGGTGGACTTCTTGTCCACCTTGGTTGTATCTCTCTTCTTTCCTATAAGTTCTTCTGGTATCTAAAAAGAAAAAAGTCACAGCATCAGAGAGGGCTAATCATGATTAAAGAATCTCACTACCGCGTCTATCATATTTCATGTTACTTGAGGGTCTTGTGCCTCCTTAAATTATCTTATTTTTTAAAAATGATTGTTGTAGTCATGAAATATTCATTTCAACTGGCTGCCATGGCTTCTTTTTCGTATTGATCACTTCATTACTTTTTTTGGTTCGTCTTTCTTAGAAAACTGGAAGTAGCATGCAAGAGGAAGCAGAAACATCTGGCTATGATGCTCTAGCAGGTATTCGGAGGCTGCTAGTGATTTGTTTCTGCATTGCTTTTCTGTTCATAATTTATTTTTAACAAATTTAATCTCTATAATAGACTTTGGATCTCAAGAGAATACCTTTAAAGAGGAAGAAGGAGAAACAAGCATGTATTATTTGCCAGGAGCTTTTGAAGGTAGAAAGTTATCCAAATTTGCCCAGAAGAAACGGAAACATTTGATGAAGGCATATGCAGCAAGACCATATGAAATGGGAGCGGATTTGCCATTCATGCAATGCATCGAAAATAAAGTTGGGAATCATCAATCTGTAATAATTGGAAAAAGGCCTTCCAACACTCTTAATGTTTCAATTCCAATAAAACGTGTGCGGACTGCTTCCCGGCAGAGAGTTATAAGTCCTTTTAATGCTGGAACTCATGGTAGTGTTCAGGCACCAAATAAGACAGATGCTTCCAGTGGTGATACCAACTCTTTTCAGGATGATCAGAGCACTTTACAGGGTGGATCCCACATCCCAAATAGTTTGGAGGTTGAGTCAGTTCGGGACTCTGAGAAGCAACTACCGTTTGACTCCACTGAAATATCACATAAACCCAAAAAGAAAAAGAAGGCAAAAAATTTTGTATGTAATAGTCATAGTTGTGAACTTCTAATGTAGGAGACTTCTCCTTGTTATAGCATAATAATTTTCTATTTAGTCTTTTTGCCCTTTCTTATTCTTTCTGGAATTATACATTTTTTCAGGGTTCCACATATGAGCATAGATGGCAGATGGATTCCAATTTTCAAAATGAGCAGGTAACTTTTGTTTGTTTTTCAAAACATGGTGGCTTGAGGGGTGAGATACGTGCACGTATTTTCAAATGTTTAACTCAATGGTGCAACTTCTAGCTAAACTGAGTTAGAAATATTATGAAATGCCTAGCATATGCACTTAATAAAATTTCTATTCTTATTAAATTTATTATATAAAAAATGTAGCATATTTCTCTACTTTTCGATCCTATAAGTAAAAAAGGAAGCTAGTTTATTAGAAGAGAATTGAATTTTGGAACTTATTTGTCATTGGTTGGGTGTACATGTGAGCCCATTGCTAGTGACTTTCCTTGGGATCCCGTTGGGTGGCAACCCAAGATCTTAGTCTTTATGGTGAGTAAGGGATGTTCTCCTCGGAAGGGGATGATCAACCATGTCAAGTTATATTGAGCGATGTTCCCCTTTATTATCTCTCTTTGTTTAGGATTTTGGTTGTTCAGGTCCCCCTTGTGAACATATACATAGGTTTGTCTGGGTCTATTGGGGAAAGAGATATCACCTAGTTATTTTAGGAGTTGGTGTTTTCCCTCTGCTGGTAAGTGGTCTTGGTTTGTGTCCAAGTACATGTCTTTTAGTTGGAAAACAATACTTTTTCTTATGTTCCTCAACAAAACTTATTCAACTGCCATATTGTATCAATAGCTATTTTTTAACAATTCAATTGTATCAATAGCTAGTTATCCATGGTGTGAGTATATCCTTCCTCTAGCTAAAGAGTTTATGTACCTTGGATCCTTGAGAGATTAGCATAAGATGTATCTGACAATTGTTCATAAACTGGTTGATGATGTTGTGCAAATACTGTGATAACGTCATAAACTGGCCTTGCTTTTCCTGGGATTTGACAAAAAAAGAAGAAGAATGCCGCCATGCCTGTAATAATACCGTTGTCTAAATTACCCTGCTTGAGACACATTTCCTGTTCCAAATAAGTGGGTTTTTTAAACAAAGTGTTATCTGTGGCTTTCTAAGAGTAGTTTTAAAATCTCTCTGTCCTTCGTGATGCAGAGAGATAATTTTAAAAGGAGGTTGGAAAGTCATCAACTTGAATCGAATGGAAGCAGCGGTACAGCTTATTTTTCAACTTACAATTCTTTAATTTGTAATTTGACAATACACTGATTTCTTTTTGTGTTCTCTGTCCATAACATCTCCACGTGTATGTGAAGGTTTATATGGTCAACATGTTATGAAGAAGCCAAAGATGGTGAAGCAATCACTAGATTATTCAGTTGACAATCTTACTCCTATGGGTGGTTCAATTCCTTCTCCAGTGGCTTCCCAAATGAGTAATATGTCCACCCCAAATAAGTTCATCAAAATGCTTGGTGGCCGGGATCGGGGCAGGAAAGCGAAAGCACTGAAGGTACTTTAAGGAGATGACCTAGTCAACCTTGCAACTCCAACCTGTTCCTATTTCTGTTTCTCTACTTTGGTTTGATTATGATATGATTTTAACTATAAATCATTGCAGGCTCCCACTGGGCAGCCAGGTTCAGGAAGTCCATGGTCACTATTTGAAGATCAGGTATATTCATTCTTCCCGTTTCTAGATTTTCATGTTGTATCATAGAATTACCAGTCGTCTAAATATTAATGATGGACCTTTGTGCATTAATGAAAGACGGGTCTCTAATACCATCTTCTTTGACATCTTAGGCCCTTGTTGTTCTGGTTCATGATATGGGTCCAAATTGGGACCTCGTCAGTGATGCTTTCAACAGCACCTTGAAGTTCAAGGTAAAACATATGTTGTATTATTATTTTCTTCTTAGTTCCTCCCCTCCTTTTCATACGTAGTTTGAGCTTTGTGGTTTCATTCATCATGTATATATGTGTTGTGTTGGTCTTCACTGGACTATGATATATGCTTATTTGTATTTAATATACCCTCAGTAGGGGATTACCTTATTTTAACTAATTAATTTCTTTGGGCTAGTTATATTTATTATTTTATTTTCCTGTCCATTTTATTTATCTCTTGTGGGTAATAATTTTGATTGTCTTATTTAATTTATTCAGTGCATATTCCGCACACCTAAAGAATGCAAGGAGCGTCATAAGGTTTTAATGGATAGCCCTGCTGGCGATGGGGCTGATAGTGCTGAAGATTCGGGGACATCTCAACCTTATCGGTCTACTTTACCTGGCATTCCAAAGGCAATTTGCTTAATATTTTTAAAAATTTAAACCTTTGTTCTCTTTCGTGTCCTTTTCCACATGAGTTTCCTTATGATCGTACCTCCTTATTGTTGAGTTAATTAATTGCGGATGCTGCATGTTACACAGGGTAGTGCGAGACAGTTATTTCAACGTTTGCAGGGGCCTATGGAAGAGGATACAATCAAATCCCATTTAGAGAAAATTATTGCAATTGGGAAAAGACAGCATCATAGAAGGACTCAGGTGTGTTAATTTCCAAAAAAATGTACGCTTTTACATCACTGCAAATTAAAATTTGTCTTTGCATTTTAGCCTACTTTTGCCTTGGCCAATGTTATTTTCCTTTATCTAAAGATTGTGTTACTTGATGTGTATAATGTTTATTTGATTCCATAAAGTTCGCCTAGTGAAGTGGTAAACTTGGTTGGTCTTGTTATTATTTTTCTGGCTTAATACCAATGATGTTGGCCACAATAGAGATTGAATTGATATTATTACTTATGTAAAATATGAGAAATTTTATACCTTCCTCAAATTAATAACACCTTGAATGTGTGTTCACATGTAATTAACTTCTTCTCTCCAATGATTTACGCCTTCAGTGGTTTTAGGTTTTATCAGTATTCTGGCATCATGATCGAATGCATCCCAACTTGTAGTATTAATATACTCACTCTGTCCTCCAAAATGTTTGAAGTACAAGTTTCACACATATTAAGGTACTCAAATTAGCGGAGAGAGTATACCCTTATAGTTGTAGTAAATACGGGATGATTGGGCCCCATAAAATTACCCCAACATTGTTACTTTTACGTTTGTACTTGAGCAATTTGTAACTTTTGGTGTACAATTGTTTTTTTGAACTTGAGGAATCTTCTGGGGGATGAAGGGAAGATATGCTTTGTATTGAAATGCTATATGATTTTAAGGATTGTTTACTTGATACTCCAATCCAATATTAGAGATACATTGTGACTTTTTAAGTTAATTTGAAATCCTAAAAACACAATTGAAATGAAAACAAATATGACAATTAGTAGTACATTTTTGGTAGTTTATAATAGTTATATTTAGAATTTCACAAATTGACTTGTAAGTTGGAATATTTATCTAATTTTGTAACGGAGGGAGTAGCTTCCAACTTGACTACTGACTTGAAAGAATGTGCCATCAGTCTTCTGGAAGGGTATACAGTACCATAATGTGGCATGAAAACTATGTTTCAAAGGTCATTGAAGGAACCACCAAATTAAATTCTGAAAGCTACATATTAAATTAACCTGTTTCAAGTCTGCCGCCACAGTTAATGTTTTGGGCTAATTTTTTAGTATAATATTATGTTTTTTTTCTCTTGAATTTTCTTAGAATGATAATCAGGATCCGAAGCAACTCCAGCAGCCTCATAATTCTCATACTCTTGCTCTTTCTCAAGTTTGCCCAAATAACATGAATGGAGGGCCTGTCCTCACGTAAGTGTTGGTGTTATTACTTTACTCATATGCTTTAGTTTTTACATTTTATGCTTCTATCTTATAGTAATGCTTGTTAGAATTTAGTATTTTATTTTTCATGTCCATGTATGTATGGATTTTGTTTTGACACAATAATTTTTTGTATTAACTTCTTCCCCCCCCCCCCCCCTTCCCCCGGATGTAATTTGTTCCAATGAAGGCCTATTGATCTGTGTGATGCAACTGCATCTAGTCCAGATATTCTTTCCCTTGGTTATCAGAGCCCTCACACTGGTGGGCTACCAATTTCTAATCAGGGTAGTGTTGCACCAATGCTTCCTGCTTCTGGTGTAAATCCCTCAGTGCAGGCGTCCACAAATGTGGTTCTTGGCAGTAATTTTTCATTGCCATCCGGTCCAATTAATGCTTCTGTCAGGTAATGCTAAAGATCTTGAGGTCATCTGTCTGCTTACATTTATCATATTTTTATTTTCGTACATCTGTCTCATTTTATTCTACTTCTAGGGATGGTAGATTTGGCATTACAAGATCTGCATCTTTATCAACTGATGAACAGCAGAGATTACATCAGTACAATCAAATGTTATCTGGTAGAAACATCCAGCAGTCCAGTATGCCTGTTCCTGGGATTCATCAAGGAACTGATCGTGGTGTTCGTATGTTGACCAGTGGAAATGGTGTGGGCATTACTTGTGGATTAAATAGAAGCATACCAATGGCAAGGCCTGGACTTCAAGGAATTGCCTCGTCATCTATGCTGAATTCTGGTGGCATGCTTTCTTCTGGTATGGTGGCAATGTCAAACCCTGTCAATATCCACTCTGTTGTTGGTCAGGGGAACTCTGTGATAAGACCTCGTGATGCTTTGCATATGATGCGGGTGAGTAGTGTAGTGTTTCATTTTTCCAGTTTCAGAACTCGTGTATAAATAATTGTATATCTACTAATAAAATGGAAAGAAAATGAGGTTTTTTTTATGAAACAAAAACTTTGAAGCCTTTTGAGTTTTCTATTCTACCCTTTTAATACTCAATTTTTTTATTTTTCCTCTCCCATATCTGATATCCCCTACTATTTAGCATCACATTCTCTCATTTTTAACACACATGTAGGTGTGTTCCACATAAGCTTGTTTATACTATGCTTTTAGTTACTAAGCCATAAAGAGTGACATGATTTTCAATCAGAAGATTCTTACATAAATTGTTGGAGGTTCTGGATTCCTTTTTGCTGGAGAAAATACCGCCATTTTATATTAACTAGTATTCGTGGCGCACTCTTCGTGTGTAATTAAAAAAATATTTAAATAAATTCTGTGAGGATAAATGAGAAAATATTGGAGAGAAATTAGGGATTGATAAAGGAGTGGAGAGAGAAGGACAAGAGAAGTCTTAGAGCTTAAAAAGCAACTGCTCATCTCTTAAATGGTAGATTTGGAAGTTAAAAAGGGTTTACAAAATTGTTTACACCAAAAGAAACTGTCAGTTTTCTCCTCCTGCTTTATAATATATGCACCTCTCTGTCCTTTTGTGTTTAATTACCCGCTCAGTTGTAGTCTTGAATCTTGATGAATCTGAATCCTCAATCTTGACCTTGAGTAGATTGACTGTTTAGGTGTTTTGGCAAGTGGAAGAAGAATTTATTCTGTCACTAGAATTGGAAATGCTCAGAATATCTCGTTGTTGAAGATTATTAATTTTTAAATCACATTTTTTTTAATATCGCTGATCAGTTTGCAACAATTTTTCTTTTGTGGTAAAATTTGATTATCAAGTATTTATATGGTTTTAGTTCTTTACTTCTGGTGTTTCTTCAGTTGTACTATGCGTAAGTTGTTAAATTTCTATATTTCATGTCTTTTTTTTCCATTTATGATTCTTTTTTTGCTGTGATAGCCTGCCCAGAATCCGGAACATCAAAGGCAAATGATGGTTCCAGAACTTCAGATGCAGGGTTCACAAGGGAATAACCAAGGAGTATCTCCATTTGGTGGGTTTAGTTCTTCGTTCTCTAATCAGACAACTCAGCCTCCTGTTCAATCATACCCACTCCATCACCAGCAGCCACATCCAATGTCTGGACAACAGTCCCATGTGGTTGGTACTTCTCATCATCCGCATCTTCAAGGATCCAATCTTGCAACAAACAACACACAGCAGCAAGCCTATGCAATTCGTTTAGCGAAAGGGAGGCATATTCAGCAGCGTTTATTGCAGCAGCAGCAACAATTTGCTGCGTCCAATGCTTTGATGCCACATGTTCAAGGTCAAGGGCAGTCTCAGTTACCTGTATCATCTCCACAAAATACTTCCCAACTTCAATCACAATCTTCTTCTCCACCAGTATCACTCTCACCGTTGACGGCATCATCCTCGATGACTCCAATGTCACAGCATCCACAGAAACATCAGATGCCACCTCATGGGGTTGGACGGAACCCACAAGTTGGTGGCAGTGGGTCGACCAATCAAACTGGGAAGCAGCGACAGCGTCAGCCCCAGCATCAGCAATTTCAACAAGCAGGCAGGCATCACCCTCAGCAGCGGCAACAGGCGCTACCTCAACAGCAAGCTAAGATTTTGAAAGGTGTAGGAAGAGGGAACATGATGCATCAGAACCTTCCCATGGATCACACTCTCCTAAATGGCCTGTCAACTACTTCAGGAAACCAATCTGCAGAGAAAGGGGAGCAGGTTATGCATATGATCCAAGGCCAGGGATTATATTCCGGGCCAGGATTAAATTCCATTCAACCTCAGAAGCAGTTAGTTCCTCCTCATAGTTCTCATCAGCCCCAATGTCAGCAAAAGCTGTATTCTGGTCAAGCCACTCCATCAAAGCAGCACCAACAGATCCTTTCACATTCTGATATAAACAATCAAAATCATGTTTTGCCAGGTGTCACTGGTCCTACATCATCCACTTCTGTTCAAGCTATTCCACCAGCGGTTATGCCTTCTTCCAACCAGCAGCAGCAGTTACAACCTCAGCCACACCTAAATTTAGTAAATCAAACTCAACCGACTGTTAAAAGATTGCTTCAGCAGAACCGCCAGGTGAATTCTGACCCGCCAAACAAACTTCAAGCCAGAGAAGCTCAAGCTGACCTGCACTCTGTCAATAACTCTTCTCAAATTTCTACCAAGGCTACAGTTCCAGGCTGCGTTGATATGGCTAATGTAATATCAGCAGCCTCTTCTGCCAGTGCTCCTCAGTGGAAGGCACCAGAACCAGTGTATGATTCCTGTATGCCTAATCATGCAACACAGTTGGGTTCTCTGGCTCCTGTCAGTCAAGGGCTAGGACAAAGCCAGTCTTCAGGGAGTTTGTCTCGGGTAGGGCATGAGGGTGGCGTACAGTGGTCGCAGCAGCCCTTGCAACTGCAACCTCCCGCACCGCTGCCTCCCATGCAGCATCAACAAGAGGAATCAGCACAACAGCAATCTCAACAGCAGACCCAACTTCTGCAGGGAGGGAATAATAATTTGTATGTCAGCCCCCCCCAAACTCTAAACTGAAATGAAGTACTCTGTAGATCGAGTAATTCTTGGAGCAGCTGGTCCTACTGCTCAGGTTGGGTCGGCATGCCCTTGTAACAACAATGTGTAGGTGAGCTTTCCATCTCAGAAAGTTTTAACAGTTAGGCTTTTGATTAGTAAGTATCAACATTTGCATGTTTCTTACACGGTTTTAGTGAACAGAGATGCTAATGACATGATGTTTTGTGCAGATGAAACTCATAGATAGACACAGGTTGATGAGGATTATAACTGTTATATCTATTAACTCAATTGAAGGGATGTGGCAGGGTTAATTTTTGGGAATTATGTATATTACCGTTACCTTAGAGCTCTGGGAAGATAGAGACCGATATAGAGGTACATGTACAGGGTTTCGTCTCTCCTTTTACCTTAGTTTTTTTGTTTTTGTTTTTATTTTTGCCCCCCTCGATTGATTCCCATGCTCCTAGTGTAAGGAGGGGCCCTATTTTTGGCCCATAGATTAGTCTATGTATTATGGCGTTTTGTATTAGGGGTAGTAATCATTGATATGGCTGAAGCCCGAGCAAAATTAAAATTTTGTGAATACAAGTCTTTTGGTGCATGAGCCAATTAATGTTGTTTAAACAGTCATCATTCATCACACTGCAGTGGACACCTTGTGCATTATATTTTTTTTGGTTGGGCAAACTGCAAAGTAGGAAATTTACAGAATGCTGAAAGCGGTCTGATCCAAAATCTTCTGTTGCAATGTCCAGTTACTCATGGTCTGCGTGAAATTCCCAATGATCATTTGTTTTTGAAGAGAGAATCATTTTCTTAATTCTTGGTAAGCTTTTTGATCGTCTTCAAATTCTAACTGCCAAACAAGAAATGTTCAATTACTGCGAGCTTTTTGAATATAGGTTGAAGACAACAATTTATGACTAATGTTTAATAAATAAGCAAGACTAATATACGGAGTATTTGAAAATATTAAACAATAACCTTCCTGGAAAAATGTAGTGATCTAGTTAGTTCAGACTACAGAGTAAAATATGGCGCTAAAAATTGTTGTATCAAATAAGTGATCAATGAGAAGATTATATCAAATCATAAAATAAGTTTATTTGAGATTTTGTTGCTCCGTTTAAGTATATAATACCTTATTATAGCACAGAAGAATCACTTTTAGCTTGGGTTATTACTTTGTGAAAGAATAATTATGTCAATAGAAAATTGTTGTGTAATAAATTTGACAAGCCTCGTAAAACCAACAAATGCAGGGCAATCTGCAAACACCCAGAGTAGAGACTTTCGGTATGCGGATGAAGAGGAGCTTTGGAGTTTGGACTATTAAACCGTGTATTTGTGATTATAATAATACAATTTTACGATTACATATTAACTCGTGTTTACAAAGAAATGATGCAAGTGCGGAAAAGAATTGCCTTAGGCCAGGCCAGCATGCATAGGGAAGAAGATCAGTGCAACAAGAGTTGTGTACTAGCTAGCTATATACACGGAAGAACAAGACTACACTAGTGCTTGCTCGTCACTATAACGACCGAGCCATAATAATCACGACATGTAATACTTGATGATTGGTAAACAACAAAAAGTAAGAAACACTGATATAACATATTTGTAAAATCAAAATGAATTCTCAAGTATAATGATTCCATAAGAAACTTCCATTAAAACTTATCCAACCATAACAATTGTATCAAAATAAAAGCACTTATTTGGCCTAAACCAAAAGAACGAGAAAAAAAAAAAAAAAAAAAAAAAAACCTTTAAGAGCAATTATTGAGCCTCTTCATTTTCTTATGAGAGCTGCTGAAGGCCTTATGAATTGTATGAACAAGCTTCTGCTGCGATTCAAGAATCACTTCCATCCTCTTGTTCTCCATTTCCATCCTGTACCTCTCTCTATCTCTCATCATCTCAATCTTCTTATTCTCCATTTTAACCAATCTCTCCGAAAATGACCTAATTTCCCCCGCCAACCATTTCCCCCCTTCCTCCTCCTCCTCAATATCACCCTCGGAAAAATCCTTTCTTTCTCTAACAATGGGGCTTCTTGAGACCCTCAAAACCCTAGCACTTCTTTCGACATTGTCAAGACTATTCCCTCCTCTAACAATGTGATTAATGCTCTTGGATTTATTGGAGTTGGGATTGTAATTATAATCAACATCGCTGTCACTTGAAGAATTGGGTTGGTTATTCGGGTTGAACTGAACACTGGGCATGGGTCGGGCTACTGAAATGGGTAATGGACCGCGTTCCATGTGGTCCATCAGGTCAAAATACTGCCAACAATTGGGGCCGGGTTTGAGCCTTTCAGCACGGTAGCGTTTACGGAGTTTTTCGATCTTGTGCCGGCACTGGGTAGCGGATTTGGAGGGTTCGTTGTAGTCGCAGCGGGCAGCGACGGTGATGGCAACTTCTTCCCATTGTCCGGCTTTGAGCTGCCCTTTTTTGAGGGAGTACCATTTTTCTTGGTAAGCTTGGATGAGATTGATGGTTTCTTGGTGGGTCCAGGGGAGGGGTTGGGTTTTCTTGGTGGTGGTTTTGGTGGGTGTTGTTGGTTTTGGAGAATTTTGATTTGAAGGAGGAGAGGGAGAAGGTGGGGATTGGTTTTGGTCCTGTGACGGCGGCGGTGGTGGTTGTGGTGGAGATGAGGAGGGTGATGGAGAAGGTGAGGCCATTGATTGGGATTGGGTTTTGAGGGAATTTGGTATTTATGCTTTTTCTTGTGATGGGTGGTGGTGGTGGTGGTGGTGGGTAAGGACCAAGGAGTGCGTGGGACTGGGTGATTCTAAAATGCGCCAGTAATGTCTCATAGTGCACAGTAATAGAAGCTCTGAAAGGATATTTTCACACACACACACACATATAATATATATATATGTGTGTGTGTACATAAGATAATTACATAAAATAATATAAAAAAAGTACTACTGTCGTATAAAATAATATATATTTTTTATGTAATAAAAAAACCTACTTATACATATATGTATGTAAGCAAAATTATGTATATAATATATAAATAAAAAAATTATAATTATAATTATAGTATGTGTTCTTGATCTTAAAGAAGAACAAAATAAAATTGTGAATTCAAAGTTTTAAGAGCCATTTGAGAATTTTATAAGTTTAAAGAGAGAAAGTAAACATGTTTTTTTAATTTTAGTTTTTATTGATTCACAATCGTAGGGTGAATCAATGAAATAGTAAAACTCATCTCTATAATTTGACATCCGCTCTTTAATACCGTGAAACTTACAATATTTAAAAAAAAAAAACTAAATTTGACCATACGAGTTCATTTCGCAATTGGCTAATCATATTTAACATTGACTCTTATTTAAAAATGACGTCATTTACTAAACTGAGGACAAGATTATATCAATAGTTTGATATTTGAATGAAAACTCAAAATATATTATAAAAATAATATTAATTTGACAATATTAACTATAAATCTCTTTAAAACAATATCAATATATAGATTATCTTGTTTCCCCCCGCTGCTAATAGTTAGTTAAGTATGCAAAGTCTTTTTTTAATTTTTAATGTGCATAGTCATAAAGTTATCCTTAGTCGCATAAAGTTAAATATAATAACACAAATTTCTACGTACAAACAAACAAATTCTCGAGTCCAACAATAAGTTACCTACCGGAGACTAGATGGTCAGAAAATAAGAAATGGTCTTTACTCAATTTTGAAGCAATGGAATAAAACCAAAAAAAAATTACCAAACAAACTTAATATCTACTTTATTTGTGATAAAATTAGAATAATAATAATAATAATTAAAGTCTTTATTAGTTTAATAAAATTACTCGTACGCATAAGGCTGTAAAATAAGTAAATAGTTCGGATTCAATTTGTACTCGTTCAACTAAAAATTCGATACGAGCTCGGCTCGAAATATAAATTAGTCAAATATGAATAAATTTTAAAATTCGATAAATTACTCAAACCTTTTCAAATTATAATTTTCTATTGATATTCGGATTATATTCGTTTAAAAAATTTAAACTACTTGACTTCAATTTAAAATTGTGCTCGACTCAATAATTAAATAAATTTTATTTTATACTTAATAAATTTTATAAATTAAATTTAAAATTACTTAATACTCAGATCGATTGAATTCGTTTCCACTGTTAGATGTGCATTAGTCAATAAAATGAAACCCACTATATTCAATTCTTAAAATTTTATTTTATTTTATCTTGAGAATTATTCCAAGGTGTTAGGTGTCACACATGCTTGCCTAAGAAAGAGCATACCCCACTTTAAAATAATCCTTTTATTCAATTTAATTTTGTCTCAGTCTCGGTCTCGGTCTCTGACCATTCAAATCCATAACCCAACCACATGGAACCCAATCCTCATTCATTTATTTTCTCTCTCCTCACCCATTTCCACCAATACAAGAAGCCATTACCATTAGCAGTGGTAGCTCAGTTTGGCCCTGTCAGAACTCGCCCATGTCTGCAATGGCGTTTCTGACTAGGGGTCCTTCTTCACATCTTATGCCAACTCTTTCTGAATCTTCTTCCGGTCGCCGACCTTTGAAGTATGTATCAAGCTGTATCAATCTCCGTTACAGAGTTTTCTCAGTCCAAACAAATCTAGATTTTGTGCCCCATTTATTCAAGCCCTCAACTTTCCGGTAAATCTTGCTTAATGTTAAGGTTTTTGGTATTATATTTTCTTGTATAAAATTGTTCTTCCTATAGGAATGTTGCTGTATTCTGAATATGGTTTTTTTTATAAAAAAAATCATGTGGAAAAATCAATACCAGTTCCACCCCTATCAAAACTAGAAATAATTGAAATGATTATAATTTGATTACGGAATTCTGTGTCCAAAACTACAAGGATCCTGCTTTACCCAAGTGAGCACATTAGTCGAGGGGAAATTATTGAGTTATTTCCCTTGCTGCCAACAATTCTTATATTATTTTTACAATTCTTTGCTGCATATATTCACTCAGTGGTGTAATGATATATCTTTGTCCACTGTCGGTAGAATTAAAAGCTTTCAGAGTGAGGATGAAGGAAACTACGAGGGTGCAAGATCTGTAGACACTCCGGAGGAACAAGATAAAGTTATTGATGAGTTGCTTGTGAATCAGGAAAATACAACCGGGGGTACAGGAAGTTCATTTGTTGCAAAATTAGCAATCGTACTAGGTATAGCTGCAACAGTGACCATACTATCAGTTATATTTAAGCAGCCTAATCAAGGGCCATCACTTGGAATTCAATACCTGGCTGATGGCTCATCCTCTTCCACTCTCACTGCACCTGATGTTGGTTTTACTTTCAAAGCTTTTGGATACAAATTTGTACTTCCAGAGTACGCTCCGGGGTATGCTACTATCTATATTCTCTGCAATGCATCTGTTCTTTACTCCTACCCTGCCTGATGAGCCGCATTTTTTTGGTTGGAGAAAGACATATTAGCCACACGCTCCCATTGTTTTGGACTTTTACAAATCAAGTTATTTACTCCATACTCTTTATCTCTCTTTGGTATTTTTGCAGTTGACTGTCATCATTGGTACCCTAGGATGTGATTGATCATCAATTTTTATTTTTTTTAATTCTTGTAGAATTCAATAGCCGTCCAAGTATTTCATTTATTGGATTTTAACATATTATTGCGATCAATAAGGCAGCAAACTCCTTGACTCTGATGTCCATTTCTTGATGACATGGGATTTTTTAAGTGCCTCCTCACTTCCTTATTGCAGATGGATCTACTTTTGGCTGCTGATGGCTGCAGGATTTGGACTCTTCATAAGTGAAGAAGCTTTAAATATATGGGTCTGTCCTTTGTAGTGGTATTTGTATTCACAGATGCAAGTGTTCACACCTCTCAAAACTTAATTGAGTACTCGCTTTTATATCAATTATTTACGATTTGACTGTTTCATTTGAAGTTAAAAACCATTTTCTAATGAACGGTGTAGGTTGGCATCTCCTTGGCACGGAGGCTGACTTTGGATGGGACATGGCAGTCCTTCACTGAATCCTTCTCCAGAAATGCTCCGTATATAATATCCACAATTTTGTGGGTATACTGGTAAAAGCCAAATACATCTCCTTTGAATAATTCTATTCAGTTTCCATTGCCTTATCTAAAAGTTAGTAGCATGATGGAGTCTTCCCTGGTTCTGGCAACACGTGCAAAACTATGAAGCTTCTTGCTACTCTGTAAAGCTTTGTATTTGCGGCATCAAATTTTTCTAAAATTTGTTTTGTAAAACATGATAACGTTACATTTCAGGGGTGTATGTATTAGTGATATGGTACCATTTTACGTTGGTAAGCTCTTTAGGACATCTGGGGCGTCAAATGATGTATGTTCAAAGGTTTGTTCCTGACTACATGCTTTTAGCACATGCACACAGAAAACCAACCTACTTAGGAAAGTTTATATCATTGTATCTAACGTGTGTTACCCTGATGATGATGATGGCAGTTGGGGATTGGAAAAGACAAAGTGGTGAGCATTACACGTATTGTGCAAAGATATGGGAATCTCATAGGATTTGGTGAGTTCACAGGGTGTGTGTGTGTGTGTGTATATATATATATATATATATATATATATTTCCCTATCTTTGTTTTATTCTTTATTCTATTCGTATGTGTCATTAGTTTATATATTTGTCAATAGAATCCAACCTTAAACGAACTCCTGATATATTAAATCACAATTAATTGCTGATGTGAGAACTTATTAGTGATCACCAAATTATAATTTCCCTATTGAGGTGTGCCATATGTTTGTGTATCAATGTTGGAAAACAATAAGAGTAGGAGCATAAGTTCAAAACGTCTTTAGTAGGTGACTATTTCTAATATTTTTTTTTTTAAAATTCTCTTTTGTTGGCAACCCTTATTAATTTTTTGATAGAAGATGAATATACTACCTTGTGGTTATCTTAGATGGGTCATGATTTCCCTATGCTTTCAAGTTAAACCTAACCTTGGTTTAGATTCTTATTGAATCTGGTCTCAGCCAGATGTGCACGGCTGTTTTTAAAGCAAGTACTAGGTTGATTGTTCTTGAAACTTCATCACTGTCATTTGATGATTTTTTGTGCATTAATCTGCAGTTGAACGATTTTCCTTTGGAGTGAGAAATCCAACAGCTTTCCTAGCAGGGGCATTGGTTAGTGATAGTTTCCTTTTGTACTAGTTTAACATCACTTGACTTTCATTTGAATTACTTGGCCAATTCCTGTTGTTGAGATGCTAGTTCCTATATTCCTGTTATATTGGCTATTCTTTGTTTCATCTCTGTGAGTGTGATTTAGCAATAAGTGAAGCTTCTAAGATAGCTTTATTTTTGAAGAATGATATGCAACAACCTCCCTAAAGTATAAGCAGATCATCACTCCCATTCTCCAAGATGTTAAATAATTCTTTTTGTTTGGATTAATATCTTAATAATTTGGTAGCAATATCCTTGGTACCTATGGACAATAAGCAGGCACAAGTGCAATTTTACTATTTGTACTTCAAGGAGTCTTGTGTAGTTTGATGTCACTAGTAATAAGGGTGTTGGTACCACTATTTATACATCAATCTTTATTCAGTTTGGCTATTGACATGTAGTCTGGAAGTTGGTACCGACGTACACAAATTTTTATAAACTTGATGATGTATTTATCATGCTAATATGATTAAATGTAATTTTTTTCGTTCATTTGATTCAGTCGCATGTCAGTTGAAGTACAACTACAATCCAGAATGCTTATGGCACCAATATTTGGTGAAATGCCTCCTACTTTGATTGCAGGGTATATCCCCAGAGTGTTTCTTTGCTGGTGTCTGTTGTGGTGGGGTGGTTACTCTTCCGCTTCAGGTGATTGGAGTTCTATTAGAAAAACTACATTATAACATATGAAAAAAAAAACACCCCTCTAAGTACATACATATTAAAGAAATAGCATGGTAATGTTGTCCGCTTGAATTCCATATTAATTAATTATTCAACATTAATTTCTGTACTTGCGATTTATGTTTAGTGATATTCAATGCTTAAAATGTTTTGTCTTGGCCATATTGTTTTTAAACTGGAAGCTGCTATACTTAGACAATTGAATTTACAGTAACTGAAAATTTTGTATGACCTGTCAAAATACTTTCCAAGTAATTTAAAAGTTCTCATGCTCTGGTTATAGCTAATGCTGTTTTGTTGTCCTTTTGAGCTCAGTTGGGGATTGGGTTCTTATTGAGAGAGCGTCCAGTCTTTGCTCTTGCAACAGTTGCCACCGTAGTGGTAAAAAACTATCCTTATAATCCGCTGAAGTAGTGATTTTGTACACATGAATCTAATGTCCATAATCGTGCAGGGAATTTGGACTCTGTTCCCATATGCTGTAGCTGCTTCAACAGCGTTATTCTTTTATTTCCAACGGCGCTACTCCAGCTAGTCCTGCTCTTAGCTTTTAGTGAATTCATGAGTTGCCCTAGAATGTAGAGTGTATATCCTACAAAATACAAAATACATACATACCATAATACTTTCAGGGACTATTAATCTAGTATTATTTTCCACAACTGCTTCTTCCCATTGTCTGCTTGGGGTTTTACAAATGTAAAAATTTATGTATAGCTAGCTAGCTAGCTAATTGAGTACTTCCTTTCATTATAAATAATTTAACATCTTATGCTTTAAGTTTGTTATTTTCAATTTAGATTTTAGGATGGGAATTTGTAACTGGAAATATAATTATTAACATTTGAGTGGGACTCACTTCTTGAGATCGAGCAAGTACATGCATACATTGCTAAATAAATAATAAACTTTTCAGTGCTAAATAGAAGAAACAGAAAATGTATACAATACAATATGTATATACATTAATATAAATTTATGATTGATATACGTATCAGAATTCTCTAGCATAAATTATTTATGCCCTCTCAACCAGGAGAAGAAAAGCTTCATCTTCTTACATAGAACTTGATTTGAAGAAAAACTCGGGACAAAATTATGATATATATATATATATGTGTGTGTGTGTGTGTGTGTGTGTGTGTGTGTGTGTGCGCGCGTGTGTGATTAATTTCAATTAATAATTCCAGCAGTCCCAAGATAAGAAAGCTGGATGCTGTAGGCTTCTTTTAGCTCTGTCAATACCTCTGCAATAGTTGGCCTCTGCGACGCGTCTCTCTCCACAGACCTTGAAGCAATTACAGCTGCCTTTTGCATGCTCTCTACTGCAAAACTTCCCTTCAAGCTCTCATCCACTATCTCAAATGCACCAGCTTGCAAGTATGGCTTGGCCTGCAAGTGGAAACAGAATCTGTTATCATAGCATAAATTATTATTTGAAGGAAGGGAGAAAGGCTAGAGAAAAAAATTAATTGCGACCTTACCCATAAAACTAAATTGAAAGAATCAGGACTTCCAGCACGGCTTAGCGGCTCTCGACCACAAATGAGCTCCAAAAGAACAACCCCAAAACTAAATATGTCACTCTTCCCGGTTAGTTGTTGAGTCGAATAGTATCTGCACAGACAAAAGTGAGGGGGGGGGGGGGTCAGCGTTATTAAAAAGACAAAGACAATTAGATAGCAATCAACGAGCTTACTCTGGATCAAGGTAGCCAGCAGTGCCCTTAACAACAGTGGTCACATGGGTTGCATCTGCCTGCGTTACTTGTTTTGAGAGGCCAAAGTCACAGACCTTAGCATTCATCTCCTTGTCCAAAAGTATATTACTGGACTTCACGTCACGGTGTATGATTCGTGGGTCACTCCCATTGTGCAAGTAGTCCAACCCTTTTAAAGAAATGAGGTGGTCTTACATACTAATAGTATAATCTAAACACAATCCTCCTATATATAATGCATCAAGTTACACAAGAAGGATGTAATTTTGGTCTTAGTCTCAAAATCAATGCTATTATTCTCTTCTTCAATTTCCATGTTGACTTGTCAAAATTATTATTTTCTTTCTTCTATTTCTTTTAGTCCTCCTCCTCCAAGAGAATACCTTTTGCAGCATCAACAGCAATCTTCAATCTCCGGACCCAGCTTAATGTCACTCTTTTACTGTTTGCTCCTGAAAGAGTAGTTATTATGATCTTCAAAATCATAATCAATCACAAAATGGAAAATGTAATAAGTGGATAGGAAAAGAGAAAAAGAAATTGTTTAGATATAATAATATACCATAAAGGTTATCAGCCAATGATCCACCGGGTAAATACTCGTAAACTAGTATTTGCTTCTTTGGTTCATGACAAAATCCTTCCAAAGATACAAGATTCTGATGACGAATTTGTGATAAAAGACACACCTACAAATTACAAGACAGTTCATAGAACCAGAATATTTTCTATATAGCTAGCTAGTCTCAGCTCAAATAAATACAAATATCACATTCCAAATTATTATTTTCTACACAGATGGTAACTAGGCAACTTCTTATAAGCATCAGACTGAATAAGATATTTTTTGTATTGTAAATAAGGTTAGATTGTGCGCACCTCATTGATAAAAGAATCAGCCCCAAGTTGAGTTCTATCATACCGAACTTTCACAGCTACTTGTCTTCCATCAGGAAGTTTTCCAACAAAGACAGATCCAAAACTACCTCGGCCTATAATTTCCTTGAACTTGTTTGTTGCTGCTTTAATTTCTTTGTAGGAATATGATTTTGCTGCTTTCCAGTCCCGCATATCCATTCCTGCTCAAATTCATTCATTCATTCAAAAAAAAAAACTCTCATAAGAGCAAAGCAATATTATTGGTAAAACTGATGTAAATTTTGTCCATACTCTCTGAATATGTGACTTCGGAATCCTTTCTCTTTCTGTACAAGAATACCGAAAGAGAAATAATGAAAAGTGCTAGAATAACTCCTCCAACGGCTCCAAGTATCACTGCTATATGACTATGACCATTATGCTTCTTGTTGGTAAAGATAGTGACTTGTGGTGCCTCGATTGAAGGATTTACTGAAGCTTCATTGCACGACCACATAGAGAATGATAGGCACAAATTTCCAGATGTTCTGCATAGAACTGATCCATCAAGATACTGACATCTAAATCATTCATAATAAAAATGTCAATCCCATACCTAATATCCAGACGCCCGCTGTTCAAAGACTGGGGAAGGGTGCCTTGCAGTTTATTATTCTCCAAATTCCTATCGGTTGAGCAGGAGGTATCAATGAAAAGAAACCAATAGGTGATTTTTCATTAAATTTGCAGAAAACTTGCCAAAAAATACAGGAAAAATATGCATGCATATTTGGACTTACAATAGATGAAGGTTCTTCAACTCTCCCAAGCTGTCAGGAACTATACCATCTAAACTATTATTTTGCAAGTCCCTTCACATAATAAAAGAGTAAAATATTGGATGCAGTATTAGTAACATACTTCTGTGCATCATTACTTTAGAAGAGACAATCTTTAATGTTATCTTGTAGATAAAATCAAGAATCTCTATCATTACTTCAGAAGAAACAATCTTTAGTGTTATCTTGTACATAAAATTAAGAATCTCTGTAAAAGTGCAAGAAGCAGCAGAACCATTCAGGGTAAGTTTCTTCTGAATCTAATGGAGCTGAAACTTACAATATTTGAAGGTTTACCAAGTCTTCTAATTCAGAACCTAAGGATTTCAGTTGATTGAAACTCAAATTCCTGCAAGGTTTAGACCATGCAACGTTTTCAGTTGTGCATTATAAAGAAATAATTACTGGAGTACAAGTTATGTGATAAGCATTACAGTTTTTCAAGATGTTGCAGGCTACCCAGGTTTTGTATCTCTCCAGCAAGTGATGTATTATGCAAATCTCTGCCAGCATGACACTGAGAAATTAAATATACGAAACAGAAGACGGAAATGTGTAAAGAATGTTAGCAGCAACATGGTATTGAGAAGTTGAAAATCTTACAGGTTTTGAAGATCCAACAAATCACCAAATGTAGGGCCAATTGATCTCAAGTTGACATCATAGAGCTCCCTAAGTTAAAGTTGGATACCCGTATCTTAAACATTTGGGATAAAAGGAAACATACTTAACAAAAAAACCAAAGTGCTTTACTTAAAAGTTACTGGATTTGCATACAATGAAGTAACCAAACTGCCAGTGCATCCAATATGATCCCATGGCATCGGAAAGCAGGGATCATCTTCCCATCCCAGCTTTAGACCAGACGATTTTTGAATAACCTGAAGTGCTGAAACTGAAAGGGAAAAATTGTTTGGGTAAAATCCTTAAAATGTGGTTGATTTTTCAACTAGATAGAACCTTCCAATGAATCAAATTATTAAACCTGTTGTTGAAGACGACTCTGCCGGAATGTCAACAATCTCAAACACCTCAATTGCATTGAGTAAAGGATAGAAGATAATACTCTTCAATGTAATGTTCAAGCTCTTAGTTCCCTTCATTGTAAAGGATAGAGCACTGACTTCCCACCTCTTCACCGTATAGTTTGATTGAATAAAATCCCCATTAATTAACACATCAAATGTAGGGGACACAGGAAGAATCCCAGCAAAATAGAGAACAATATTATAATCTCTTAGTAGGCTACCAAGAGGAAGGTTATATGTTAAGTTCTCTCTCCTTGCCAAGACTCTCGCAGTTTGAAGAACAGCAAAAGGAGGACTCTCTTCAATACTTGACAAGTTGAAGGTGCTTTGGATATCAAAGCTAGTTGATAAATGAAAAGGAGAGAAATTTTGATCAGCATCCCATATACGATCATACTGATCTGAAGGGTACCTGAAATTGCATGAACACATCTCAAAAAATTTGGCTGTTTTCTAAAGACTTGAAACAAGGATTTGACATGGGAAACTTTCATACCTAAGTGATCCATTTGTGTAACCACAATTGATGCGATAGCACTTCCTAAGTGACTTATTGGGGGAATCTTGTAAGCCATTGTTGTACGCTCCTTGAGGAAGTGGCCGGAGTTCAATGGATGAAATAACAGGAAATCCACCATCTGGTATGGAGTTCAAACACAAAGGGAGAAAGTCCTTATTTACTGGCCATAAAAACTCTTCGGTCCATGGATCATTATTGGTGAGGTTTACAGTGGTAGCAATAGCTGTTCCAAGAGAAACAGAGAATGCAGGTGCTTTTGCAAGTCCATCATAGTTTTTATACACAAATTGTGTCCGAACAAGTACAAGCGATGACACATTCCTTATTGGTAGCCAATAACATTTTCGACCTTTAGATTCAGGGAAGAACCGAATTGTGATAAATGATGAGGAGGTACCCTCAGTGAAATTAACAGTAGTTGTTGTGCCAGTAATCACATAAGTACTATCTGAAATCCAAGTAATGTTAGAAGAATCCACGAAAGTTGCAGTTCCACCACAAGATAAACTCAAGAAACCTGGCCATTAACATCATATAAGCTACATTTGGCCCAAAATCATGCATTTTATATGTCAATTATTCCAAAATCAATCAATTAAGTGCATCTGTGTAATTAAGCTGCTGATTAAATACTAACAAATATAAGCAACAGAGTAGCTAGAAATGCTATAAGAAACAAGTAAAAAACCAATAATAAGTTAACCTGTGATAGGCAATATGTAAAAAGTAAAAAATAATGGTCTTACTTGAAACAAGTCCAGGATTTAACTAGGAAAATACATTTTGCTAAAATGTTCCAAATAGAAAAAGTTAAAGGGCAATTGAGGAGTACTTACCATCTGGGTCACTGAGAGCAACTTCGTGAAAGGCAAAGAAGAGAAAAATCCCAAACCAAAAAAGAAAGTGCAGGTCCATATATCAAGTAGATAAACCCAAGAAGTGATTCTTTAGATACGGAAGAAAACCACCCTTTAAACTCATTCAAAGGAGAAGTAGAAAAATGAAGCTATGAACTTCTTAATGGGATTGAGACAAATGGGTTTTTTTTGTGGGTGCCAAATTGATTAGAGCAGTGGAGTAAAGTGAGAGTGCGAATATGAAAAGGGCTTGTAAGAGAGGAGAGAGAGAGAGAATTATGATGAAGGCGTGGAGGGAGGGAGGGAGGGAGGGAGAGAGAGAGGAGCAATGATGAAATATGAGAATGATGATTGCTTTCCGTTGGGCAATAGTAGTAATAGCAGCTGGTAGAAATGAGAATGATGATTGTTCCCTGTTTCAGTATGATACTGCCTGCTGCTTAACTAACGTGTCAAATTGTCATTCTTTAACTCTCCTTTGTATCATAGTACATGAGTATTAAAAAAGATAAATAAATAAAAATATCCAAATGAAAAGCTATATATTTTTTGTTTATTTGATTTTGATGCATGATACATCATTTTAAAGACCAAAACAGAAAAACTAAAGGAAGAAGAAGAAGAACAAAAAAAAATACTAGATCGTGTATGGTGGCTGTTAAAAGCATAGTTTATGTTATACAAACCAATTTAATATTAGGGGAATTTGATAGCTTTGGTTGATGAAGTTTTGATTTAAGATGTTTTTCTTGTTTGGTTCCCACACTATATTTTCTTTTATTTGTGCATTATGATGATACGAATTGATCAAAAAAAGAACATGCGAGAGTTATAGAGAACAGAGATGTCTTAAACTTTAGTCTTGTCCCTAAAAGATTATATGTTTAGGCCCGCATCCTACAAATCATTCGTTCGAGTCCTCTTTTACCTTTGCTTTCAAATTCATACTCCCCCATTAACTCCGTCTCTTTTCCATTAAACAAGTTAACATTCCTTTTCTCTCTAAAATATGCACACTTTATATGTATATAAATTGTAATTTACAAGCCTATATAAGCCTGACTTGTAGGATTCAAAAACAGTTGTTGAAGACTATCACACAACAATGCTTGTTAAAAAATGACCATTCACCCAATTCAGCTCCTCTCCTCTCCTCTCCTCTTCTGGGGTTGACAAACCACTTGCACTTTAACATTCTCATTCATTCTCTCTCTCTCTCTCTCTCTCTATATATATATATATATAGTTTGTTAGATATAAATAGATAGTAAATGCAACCACATTAATCTAACTAAAAAGATGTTATAAACAAGTACTATAACAAAAAAACTTGATATCATAGTACACAGATACGCTACAAAGATGCCCATCATTTCTGCCAGAATGAATGATTAAAAACTCCAGAATTTCCAATGGGTATGGGATAAACCATGCTGCATGCACTTCAACAGAAAAACTAGCAAAGTAGAATTATATCTCTAATATTTCATCACGAGAGCTAAAGGAAAACATCATATCCACTCAACAAATTTGACTAGAGGTCCACCAAGAAGATCAAAATTTAAAAGTAAATATTTTTTAACAGGGAAAATTGAAGGGAAAATTGACATGCCATCATCCCTAACAAACATTTTTAGCCACTAACTAATCCCAACAGATTCTTAGTATTTAACAGGGGCAAGGATATCCAATTGAGAACCTAACTTCTCCTCAGCAGCTTTCTCAGCTTTGACCCTCAGTTTGTTCAGCTGCTTCTTCCTCTCATATGCAACCTGGGCCCTCTCCTTCCTCTTCTTCTCGAGCTCCTGTGTACATACAAAAGTGAATATAAATTGCATCAGATTTCGTAACAAATAGCTGATTCACATATATTTTAAAATTACTGGTTCAGTCAAGTTGTTTACTGCACACATAAGATATTGCTTTACAATACTCCCTCGGTTCCGTTTTATCTGACGTTTTAGAGTTGAGCACATATATTAAGAAACCTAATTACTACTAATTAAATAGGCTACCAAATGCCCAAAACACCCTTTCATTTGTCTATTTATCTACTTTCTCTCTCCTCATCCTTAACCAATATGTAGTTATCCCATAAACTCGATTTCTCATATAGCTAATTTTTCTCACCCCCTCCCTCTATTTATGTCATCTCGTTCATCTTCTTTTTTTATTTTTTTATTACTCGCTGAATAAAATTTTTGTTAGCTCTATTTTTTGTTTTCCACCATTTTTTCTTATAATTAAAAAATTGTTCCATGGAGTATTTAGATTACGCATGATATTATAAAAAATAACAAACTAACCATTTTAACCATAGATGTAGCTAATTAAAGAAATAAATTTAAATATTTTGCAATTCAAAACACACAAAATTACTTCTACTTTTTTGTGTGGAGAATACATTATATTAAAAAGAGTGATTGCAAGAGAGTCAAATAGGAAGGAGAGAGAAGAAAAAGAAAAGGGAGAGAGTGAGTCAGATAGGGAAGGAGAGAGATAGGATAGTATGTGGATTGCACCGATATACATAAAGAAGAGCATTGAAAATTGTAGATAATTTATTTCAAGGGTAGTTTGGGAAAAAATATAACCAATTCTCCTAGAAATCTTAGAACGTCAGATATTTAGTAACAAAAGAATTATCCTAAAACGTCAGATTAAAGGGAACCGTGGGAGTACTCGAAAATATTCATGCAAGCTATTGGCATAATGCTTATGAATCTGTAGAAGAATATCATCTAGCCAAAATGCTATTTGTTCAAAGAAACTTGCAAGTGCTATGTACTGAAGTAGGTCCTCTAATACTCTAAATAATAACACTAGAATCAGTGTATATATTATAGATTGGATAGAAAATGTAGACAGAAAATTAATTTATAAGCCTATAGCTGACCACTGATCAGTGACCAGAAACAAGATCAAATGCATACAAAGTGCCAGCTCTGTTATTGTATTATAGTGCAAGGCCCAACTAGAATATATCATAAACCAGAAAACATGACAGTATATAGCTGTGGCTAAAAGCATTAGTGCAAGACAAGAACAAATTCAACCCCCAGTTCACTTGCTTCAAATACACAGGCAGATATATACACAGAATAGAGGGGACAGGTTTAAGGCAATTAGATGGCTATTGCTTCAACCAGACACAAAAAATCACCGGTCACAATTTCACTTGTATAGAAACAACATAGTCATATATGTTAATAGTCAACATTTGAGTTCAGAATTACCTTGATCGTATCATAGTAGTTCCATCCAACCTCAGCTGAAAGGCGTCCCAACAAACAGTACTTGTGTCCAGCCTGAAGCCTCAAAACCCTATATTCAAATTTTCCAAAACACAAAAAGTTAGAACAATCAACAGAAAATAAAATCTATAAAATTCTATTTCTCCTCTGTATACATTTTCTTGGAAACCAATTAAAGGAAACTCACTTGAGAGCGTCGGGAATGACCATCCTCTTCATCTTATCATAGGGGGGAGGAACTCCCTCATACACCTTCAACCTTGCTAGTGCTGTTGCTCCTCGCTTAGTCTTATGTGGAATCATCCTTCAATCCACAATACATACAAATCAATCACAATATACATTTATATAAAGATATATGTATATACACACTGCTTAAACCCACACATATGTATAGAGCCCATTAAAGTTTAAACAATAGAAAAAATCAACCTCACTGCATATATTTACAAAAGTGCCAACCATAAACAAATCATTCATACAATGTACACACACACTACAGAAATGGAGGTATGCCTTTTATTCCCTTATCCCTAATACATACATGCATACATCATATACATATAGGAAAATGCAAGCACAAATACAAAAATGTTTTTCCTATCACCAGGGGAATATATTTGCTATTGCTATATCATAGCACATTAGTTAGGAACAGAGTACAATACCACTAGCAATAACAACCTTAAATTTGGTAATGCGTCCACTCTAAACATGATTGTAATACTGAAACATACGAATCAAAGTGATACCAAAAACAGCTACAATCATTTCATAACTGAGTTTGAAAGAGAGAATTGTTATTAACATAGTAAATAATTGACAAAAGTAAAACATTTTGAGCGCACAGCCAGTACAAATATGTATATAGATTAACAAATGTATTGAAGAGTACCACTCCGTTTCTGAGTTTTAAAATGGATAGAAAAGAAAAGAAATGGACGAAAAATTTAAATTTTCTTTCCGATTCATATGTTTCTGAGTTTTTTAATAAACGAAAAAAAAAGAAATAAACAGAAAACTTGGCCACTTTTCCTGCCATCCAAAATTGGCATGATTTGGACAGAAAAGAAATTAGAATAAGTAATGTTTTTATAATTCCCATATTATTCTCAACTTTCAATATAATAACTTTTAAATTAGAACTGTCCCCAATTATATTGTAATGTTCCACTTGAAGGGCTCCATAACATTTGAAGTAGATGTAGTGATTACAGTCACAATTGTTATGGTTATGAATGTTGCAGTACTTGGTATTGTAATTATAATACTCTATTATTGTCTATACAAAGGTAGTCTGATCTGATGATGTTTATTCTAATTGATTTCAGGTAGACTCCGTTTTTCCTGATTTCTGTTGCGACTACAATGCCTTCTTGCCGGTAGTAGGACCAGACCAGTCCAGTCGTGATCTGCATTTACATCCGAGAATGACTGTTGTCTTATACAATAAAGGAAATATGAGAGTCAGGGCTGAGGGCTCTAAAAATTGGACCTTTAATTAAACCAGTATAGGACTGAAAACTACTGTACATTGTTCTATGCCTAAAAGTATATTCCTTGGTAACAGATATTTAATATTTTGGAAACTCCAGAGTATATTCCACCTAGACGTTTATTTATGATTTATCACAATATTCATGTCTATTTTTATTGTCTTTACAGGAGAAAAATTGAAAATTTGTCATTTTAGATGTTGATAAAAATTGAAAATTGAATAGCGACATCGTTTTGTTTGTGTATGATAAATATTATGGGCCAAATATTTCAACCTTCTCCAGTACCGTTGGAAAGTGAAAGTACTTCAAAAGAAAAAAAAAAGAAAAAGGCAAAACACGATGGAAAGTGAAAGTACTTCAAAAGAAAAAAGAAAAAGGCAAAACATGATGATGAAGGTAAATTTTAGCTACCATAATGGAAAAGAAGAGCATTTATCAATTCATATTCATATGAGCGAGTCTAATCTGCAAATGATATCTTTAAAGGACTAACTGAAATGAATTTTGATGAGAAAAAAATAGATGTGGCCGATTTATGACTACTAAAAAATCAAGACAATGCACGAGCAATGTTTGTATTACAGTTACAGAGAGATTGAATTTCTTGAAGAATTTGATGAATAATCTCCGTTAATATTAATAATACAAATTATATTTGATGACTTTTGGTATGGGATGACAATAACTTTGTAGAAGTATTTTTTGTTTAACATTAATTGAATATTTGTATTTGATTATAAAATTTTTTATTTGATTAAATTTATCTTGCATATATTTATTCACAGTTCAATGATTATAATTATAGTTATGAAAATTTGTAAAAGTAATATTTTTTTTTGTTTGGAACTCAAAAACGCAAGAAAAAAATAAAATCTTTCTATTCTTTTCTATTAAACCCTCAAAAACATCAGTTTTCTATTCTTTTCTTTTCTAATTTAAGTTTTTTTATAAACAAATGTATTGCAGAGTAGATGGAGAGAGAAAATAATACCCGCGGATGGTTCGCCATAGGATTTTAGCAGGGGCACGGAAATGGATGGGACCGTGAGAGGGCTTGGTGTTCATGCGCTTACGAAGGAATCGAAGGTACTTCATTTTCTGCCTTACCAGTCCCCCTGATAGACAGATCTCTTCGCACCTCACCACCACAACTTTCTGGCCGTTGAGCAGCTCCTTCGCCAAGATCGACGCCAATCGGCCGAGCATGTGGTGCCGTGCGTCCACCACCACCCGCCGTGCGCAAATTCCCGATCCCGACACCATTTTATCTCTTCTCTCTCTCTGACTGTCTCTGAAGAAGATGATATCGAGTGTTTACTAGGGTTTCTGATTTATAAGTAAGTGTGATTGTTCCCATTTTAGGGCTACGTCTTTGGGCTTAAGGCCCAAACTCTATTTTTCTGGTCAAAGTTATATTTCCTTGGGAAGTTTAATAGTAATAGTGTTCAAGCCTCTTTCTTACTGGACCACTTTGATTTTTTTATTTTGCTGACAACAATTGTTGGCTTGGGCCTGCAGTTAAAATAAATAAAAAAAGTTTTTGTCTCGTACCTAAAAATAAATGGAACAATTACATATTATAGTACATTTTTAAAAGTAATTATAAAAATCATACATTCATAAAATAATTATAAAAATATAACACTTCATCATATATATTTACAATACTAATACAATTAAGAGTCCTTAAATTAAGAGATTATTTTTAATGGGGATCTCAAATTAGTTTCTATCTTCCTTCGGTCTATCCCTCTCTTTCGGTCTATCCCTCTCTTTCGTCATTCTCTCTCTCGCTATTATCTATCTCTATCTCTCACAGTTCTCTCTCTCATTCTGTCCTTGCTTCTCTGCAACATAGTATCTCAATAACTGGGTCCAGCCATTTCATTACGAACTGCTGCTGCTAATGGACCGGGAAAGAACAAGCCTTCTCCATTGCTTCAGGACCTTGACATGGTGATGGACCCCTGAACCCTTTTGGAGAACGGAGCAGAATCAGGCCCATCTTCAAGCAATACTACTGTAATTGGCGACAGTGACCATGCTAATCTCAAGGCGTCCACCTGGCTGAAGGGAAAGGAATACATGCATGACACCCTGCTGCTTCTTTTTGTTTTGTAGCCATTTGCTACAGCTAATTGTTTGGTGGAGGATATATATATATCATTCCCATTCCTTCTTCTGATTTGTGTGACTTTATTCATTCTTCCTTTCTTCTATTTTTTCACAGTACAGTTGGTAACCAAACTTTCATATTAAGGTAACTAAACTTTGGTATAAAGGTAATCAAACTTTCATATCAAGGTAACCAGTTAGTAGCAAAACCTTCATATCAAGGTAACCAGTTGGTAGCCAAACTTTCATACCAAGGTAACCAAACCTCCATACCAATGTAGCCAAACATTCATACCAAGGTAACCAAATCTTCATACCAAGGAAATCAATCCACCTCCACCCTGCAGTTTTTTCATAATGCAGATGGTAACCAAACTTTCATACCAAAGTAACCAAAACATCCGTACCAAGGTAACCAATCCACCTCGACACCTGCAGTTTTATTAGGTTACCAATTTATTTTGAATGTGAGCCAAACTTTCATAGCAAGGTAATCAATTCAGTTTTATTAGATTACCTTCATAGTGCAGTTGGTAACCAAACATTCATGCAGTTGGTAGCAAAACTTTCATTGCAAGGTAACTAATTCAATTTTATTATGTTACATTCATAGTTCAGTTGGTAACCAAACCTTCAGACCAAGGTAACCAATTCAGTTTTATTAAGTTACCAAGCCTACGTATAAAGGTTACTAATGCAGTTTTATTAGGTTATCTTCATAGTGCAGTTGGTAACCAAACATTCATATCAAAGTTGTAAGACCCCGAATTTTATGAAATAAAAGTATTCAATTTTTCTTATAATTACTATTCAGTAAATGGTTAAATTGATAAAAGTTTAAAGTTATGGGTGAAATATGATTTTTTTTCAAAATAAGCAAGTGGTTATAAAATAATCATTGTTGTCGGGGAATATTCGTTTGGTCGTGGAATATTCTTTCTGTCGGAGAATATTCGTACGACGGCGCAGCCATTTGTGGGCCCCATAACGAATAACTGTCGGGTGAAGGAAAACGGCAAATTTGAGTTTTTACAAATAACGGCGTAGTTGTTACCGTTAACACTGTTGGAATACCCGGTGGTTAAAATACAGTAATACGCTTTATTGCACAGTAGCACACGGTATTGCATAGTATTTTTAAAATTATTGATTCTTACGTAAGAAGACACTACTCAATAATTGTTACAGTAATTACTGTTCAATATTTTATTTTATTGATTCAATAATTGCTGCGTTGATATTTTATATTATTGTTGTTTCAATAATTGTTGCTGCACAGTATTTCCCATTATCAGATCAATAATTCATATTATTTGAATAGTATTATTAGATAACATTATTGGCAATGTCTAGAAAGTTCTGTCTAAGGAGAGGTTTGGTCATCTAATTGCGCGCCAGTAAGGAGAAATCCTTATTGGAAAGCCCCCTCTTTCCTGGGAACGGCCTGGTTGTCATAAATGTGATTCTGTAATATTATTTGTGAATAATTAATTATTGATTCATATGATAAGGAAATATTTATATTATGTGGATATAAATGAGGGATATATTTTTGTGGTTAAAAATGAAGGAGTTAATGTTGAGGTTTTTATCAGTATTTTTGTCAGAATGGAGGTATTAAAAATCAGGGTTTTTGAGATATTTTGCGGGGGTTATAATTTTTAATCCGACCGTTAGATCGTGGTAATTTTTGGATATGTTATACATATATAAGTTGAGTATATGTCCATAAATTTTGAACCGTTAAAAATGAACGTATGATTTATTATGAATTTTACAAGATGACTGGTTCAGAAATTGTGAAATTTTCGGAGTTAATCATTTTGGTGGAAAATTCTAGAATTGGTGGGCTCCACTTGTGGTTGGTGAAGAAATGTGCTGAATTATATTTCAAATATGGTGGGTAGGAATAGTAGCAGGTAAAGCCATCAGGTTGCAGGTCAAACCTACCAAAATTTTCCTATAAATAGAGGGCTAAGTTAGAATTGAAAATCACACCAAAAACATAAGCTTTCTCTCTTTCTCTCTCTATATTATGAAGCATATTTTGTGAGTTTTTAGATACTTGGTGAGTTGCTATTCATCAATGCAAGTTTCCTTCAGCATCATATCCAATATCCAGTCAGAAGTACTGCTCTTTTGAGGTAAGGGATAGTAAGGGATTGTAAGGGATTGTAAGGGATATTAAGGGATTTTAAGGGTTGTTATGATTTTCAGTTTCGTAATTTTTCTGATCTTCAAAAATTCTGAAAAAATTTGGAATGATATTTTGATGAGTTTTATTGATTGTGTCCAAAAATGGTGATTTTTGGATGTATAGATTGAGAGTTATGAATTTTATGAGAAAAGACTATTTTAAAAGTAACAGCTTATAATTTCCTGTGGTTAACTCCAAAATTGATGAAATTTTTATTGGGAGTACATGTATATGATGGAAGTATACTCTGTTAATTTCAGAATTTTTGGACAAAAGTACAATTTTTGATAAATGTCTAAATATTCGGCTGTTTTGACCATATGAAAAATAGTAAATGACTTTTAAAAATTCTGAGAAAAATATATGTTTAATATGGGACTATATTCTGATAAATCCCAGAAAAGAAATATTTTTGGAACTGATTTGGTATTTTTCATGAAAATGGTCTAGTTATGAGTAAATGAATTAAATATGTTTTGTGAAGAAAGAAAATTGAAAAATAGGATTTTATGGCTTGAGAATCCTATATGAGGTATATCCAGATTTTTGATGAGGGTTTTGATTATTGATGATGAAATTGTAAGTGTTGGCATTTTATGATGATTAAATGCATTAATTAGTAAAGTGTAAACAATTAAAATAAATTATTTATAAATTTAAGTAATGTTATTCCTTCAATATCATTATACCAAAATATTGGTATGAATTTTATTGTAGAATTTCTATCTTTTGTGTCGGGGTTACTATTCATGAGTTACGAATATTACTCTTGAGATTAAAACTATATGTTGATCATATTATTTTTATCATCATATATAACATTTTTATAGCCTTGATGTTGAAATTCTCTTTCGCTTGAGTGTAAAGATGGGTAAATTATTGGTATGATCATGACCATGGGTTCTCTTTGGCCAGTAGTGCAAAGTTGAATTGTTGACTGGTATGATCATGACCATTGAATTTGTAATTGAATATCTTTAGCTTAAGTGCAAAGGTGACATGATCAACATGGTTATAATTATTGTTTATATAAATTCTGAAATGATTATATATTTCTTTGAGATATGAATATATTTGGCCTGTAGTGCAAATATGAATTGTTGATGAATATCTTTGGCATGTAGTGCAAAGATGGCCTGTTGATGAATATATTTGGCCTGTAGTGCAAAGATGAACTGTTGTTGAATATCTTTGGCCCATAGTGCAAAGATGGTTTGTTGATGAATATCTTTGGCCTGTAGTGCAAAGATGAACTGTTGTTGAATATCTTTGGCCCGTAGTGCAAAGATGGTTTGTTGATGAATATCTTTGGCCCGTAGTGCAAAGATGGATTTGTTAGTATGATTATAAACAGGAACTGTGATTTGGTATAACCATGATCTTTGATGTTTCAGGTAAAGACAGGTGATGAAAATATTCTTCGTCCTGGGTGCGAAGAAAAATTTATAGTCACAATTATGATTATGAGTTATTCATATGATTGTGGAAAGGAACTGTTGAGTGAGGTTACATGGATAAAACATTGTTGATGGATTTTTAACATGGAGAAGATAATAGACTTTATAGTCTATTTGACTCTTCTAATGGATTGCTCGTTCCGCTGCAACTATGGTTGAAATTTTTATCATTTACCATATGTTCTAAATCTCTGATTTATTGTTGATGAAGGCTATTGATAATTGAATTATCTTTAGTCATGATATTCTTTACTGAGCTAGTTGTGCTCACCCTTTTGCTTCACAATTCTTTTCAGGTAATAAGAGTGTAGCTGGGTCGAGCGACGGTAACAAGGGAATAGAACGGTGGTCATCATTTAGTAGTTATATTTGGTGAAGAAAATAGGGTGAGGCGAACCCAACGTTGGAAGGGTGTTTTGCCACTATCATACAAGATGTCTAACGGCATACAACCTCGTGTCATCATAGGACAGGGTTGTGCTCATCCACTTGTCGAGTATATCTACAAGCACTACCTATATAATCTTGGTGTTTGTTTGAAGTATAATTCTCAATTAGAGACAGTAGAGATAATGATATGTCAAGAGAAGACTCACCATTGGGAAGAATATGATAGTAATCTTCTCGTTTTTCTTTGGGGTCTATTGGGTCAACCAAGGATAATTCTGTGGCCATATGATATCTATCATAACCTAGACGCGTGGCCTCCCATGTACGAAGGTTTCCTTGAGCACTTCCCAAAGATTCTAATTTCTAAAACAGTTTTTGACTATACCTTTATGTAAGGTGTTATTGTGAGGTGATGTCCACGGTTGGAACATGAGTCACATTTGGTATATATTTGTATCCAAACTCACAGCATATGTGTTGTTGTATTTTGCACGACAATTGTTGTAATAAAGTTATAGTTGTTTTCTGTACCATGTATTTGGCGACTCAGAATAGGTTGGATGGAATGGATCTATTTTGGGGTCATTTCAAAAGTAACCAATTCAGTTTTATTAAGTTACTAATTTATTTTGAATGTGAGTCAAACCTTCATGCAGTTGATAGTCAAACTTTCATAGTAAGGTAACCAATTTAGTTTTATTAGGTTACCTTTATAGTGCAGTTGATAACCAAACCTTCATGCAGTTGGTAGCCAAACTTTCTTTGCAAGGTAACCAATTCAGTTTTATTAGGTTACATTCATAGTTCAGTTGGTAACCAAACCTTCGTACCAAGGTAACCAATTCAGTTTTATTAGGTTACCAATTTATTTTGAATGTGATGCACTTAGTAGCCAAACCTTCATGCAGTTGGTTGCCAAATCTTCAGACCAAGGTAACCAATTCAGTTTTATTAAGTTACAAATTTTATTTTTGAATGTGTTGCAGTTGGTAGCCAAACCTTCATACAGAGGTAACCATTTTAGTTTTTGTGGGTAACCATTTCTAAACTGTAAGAGTTACATCTATTTGTAGGGCGAATCTTCTTCTTCTTCTTATCGTTGGCAGTGTTATATAGTTACAGTCATAAATAGGGCGAATCTTCGATCTTATTCTTCTCGTTGGCAGTGTTATACTTTTGTTGAAGTTAAATGAAACATAATCTGACAGTTCATGCACCCCTTCCTTTTTTCGCAGGATCTGAAACATAATCTGATCGTGTGCAAGCTTAAGATTCGCGGCGGAGATTCGTGGCGGAGATTTGCGGCGGAGGAGGAAGATGACGAGAGAGGAAGATGGCGAGAAAATAATTTTTCGTGGCGGAGAAGGGCGGCGGCAGAGGAGGAAGATGATGAGGGAGGAAGATGACGAGAAAATATTTGTTTGTTTTTCATCTGTTTGATTTGAATTTTGAATTTTGAATTTTGAATTATGACAGCCTTGATTTTAGGTTTCCTTATTAATGTAAATTGCGTTAGTTTTGTAATTATTTTGTTGATGTATGATTATTGTAATTACTTTCTAAATATTGTATAGTTATGTAAAGGACCCAAAATAAATTTGAGAAATCTTAATTATATTTTTATTCAAGAAAATTAGGACGTTTTTGTTTTTATTTGTAATTTGTCATTGGATTAATGATATGATATCCAACGGTTGACCGCACTATCCCTCAAATAACACTATTTGAGGGATCCCTCAACTGAAGGGGACTATATATATATATAGTCACCACTATCTTTTTATATTATTTCTCTCTCTTCACCTTTTTACATTCTCTTATCAAAACGACGTCGTTTTGATAAAGTTCTACTACTTAAAAGTTCTACTCTTGATCCTTACTCATATATACAGAGTAAGGATCAAGAGTAGAACTCTTAAGTAGTAGAACTCCCTTAAATAATAAAACTTTATCAAAACGACGTCGTTTTGTAATCACCACTATTTTTTTATATTATTTCTCTCTCTTCACCTTTTTACATTCTCTTATCAAAACGACGTCGTTTTGATAAAGTTCTATTATTTAAGAAAGTTCTACTACTTAAGAGTTCTACTCTTGATCCTTACTCTCTCTCTCTCTATATATATATATATATATGAAAATGATCCATGGCAAGTATTTGCTATAGATCAAAATTGGACAAATAGCATTATAACCGTTCATTATATAAATAAAGGGCGTGAATTAAAAATACTTAATTTCCTTACGCCAGTTGAACCAGAGTATTGAGAAAATATACTCCACACGAACGCTAGTGCGTCTAGCGGATTACAAAAAAAATTTACGCTGCCAAAAATACCCCCAAACGTCCCAGTAAATGCAAAACATATCATATACGCTAGTTGAACTGGCGTATCTCTAATCTATGTGATCTACGATTACTAAACCCTCGTAAGCTACCACCCTCGTACGCTACCACTCCATGTGATCACCTCTTCCCTGCGACTTAGCCGACTGTGATCTGCGATTACTAAACCCTCGTACGCTACTTGTTCAACTGCGATAACTCTTTGCCATGCGACTGTTGAACCGCCGACTATATGACATTTACAAGTAGAAGCACATGAAGATAAGATTACTAATTGCTTTAGTTTTGTATGTAATATTGGTTGGAATCCATTATGAAGCAGTTTCCTGCAAGAAACGATGGCACATATGTTTTTGAAAGTAATTGAGAGGGAGTGTGTTAGTTTTTTGCTTTGCTGTTTTGTCTATTTGGTTTCATTCCATTTTTTTTCTTCTTTACTGAGGTTGGTATAGGTGCTCAGATATCTGACCTGCAATAGTTTTGAATTGTTAGGAATACCTACAGTGAGGATATGGACTCTACTCCATTGGAAGATCCTACACAGACGAATGAAGCGAAGCTGTTGGAAAATAAATGGTCAAAAACTCAGCTGCAAGAATTGACAGAGCAGATGGGGCTTCTTTTCTCAGATACTAAAACAGTTTGATCCTGTTTTACCCAATGTACATTTGGTGTGTTCCATGTGTATGGACTTATCATTTATCATTTTCCGGTTACAACCGAAAGAGTCTTCGGTGGCTGTTTTATTTTTTTCCCTCTTTTCCGTATGGCACAAGTTCATATTTACAGTTTACTTTATTTAAAGGAACTCTCAGTATGAGTATTTCAAGTTGATAATGTCCACTTACTCGTTTTACTTGGTCAGTTTTAAGTTGTGATTTTTTTTAAAATTCCTAATGAATATAATATTTAAAACTTAATATAATTATAATTTGGCCATATAACCACCATGCCTCAAATTTAGGATTTGTGCGAATCAGACAACTAAATGATTACCTGAGTCAGACACATACGTAAACAGATTGCAAGTAAATAATAAACAAATTGCAAGTAAATAAAAATCATGCTGATAAATCAAACTATATAAACAAAAGTAAAAAGTTTTGTCATTACATAATCATAAAATCACATATTAAGATAACTTCAAAGACCCGACTAGGATATTTAAAAGAAATTATCAGGAATAAATATGATAATAATGTAAGGTTTGTATTTTTTTTACTCGTGTGAGTTTTATTATTTTACCTTGAAAACTATCCCATATTTTATTTCCTTCTTTGATTTGAATTTGATTCCTTTTGTGATTTGGAATTGATTGCATGGCTAATTAACAGTTATTTTGATTTGTATTTTATTTCTTCTATTATTTGATATTATTTGTTTCTTCATTTATATTTTATTCCTTCTATTATTTGATTGCATATTGGATCGTTACCACCAACGTTTATGTGATATATATTGGATTGTTGCTCTTATCAATATGCAATCAATACGTCATATACTTTGTTTGTGATTGGCGTCATATCCGCTTGTTTGTTATTGGCCTTTGACTTGTTTGTTGAGAACTTGCAGCCTTTGACTTGGTTGTCAAATGTTTTGCATTTACTGGGACGTTTGGGGGTATTTTGGGAAGCGTAATTTTTTTTGTAATCCGCTAGACGCACTAGCGCCTTTGACTTGGTTGTCAAATGTTTTGCATTACTGGGACGCTCGGGGGTATTTTGGGCAGCGTAATTTTTTTTGTAATCCGCTATACGCACTAGCGTTATATTTTCTCAGTACGCTAGTTCAACCGACGTAAGGAAATTAAGTATTTTTAATCCACGTCCTTTATTTATATAATGAACGGTTATGATGCTATTTGCCCAATTTTAATCCATAGCAAATACTTGCTATGGATAATTTCCCAAATATATATATATTTCCGACTGTTTTTTAATAAGTGAAGTGAGGTCTTTTTATAATTTTATTCAATTTCTTCATTGAATATGTAGGCTGCCAAAAAAATCAAACAAACAAAAGATGAGCTTGTTCTTTGTCAATATACATTAGTATTATTTTTCAAAAAAAAGGAGGAGAAGGAAGGAAGGAAGGAAGGAAGGAAGGAAGGAAGGAAGCTATATTAATAAGGATTTCAAGGTAAGATAAGAGATAAGAGGTAAGAGGTAAGAGGTAAGAGAAAAGGGGTGGGGTTGGGTTTTGGGTTTTGGGTTTTGGGTTTTGGGTTTTTGAACGAGTCTCATCATCATGCAAAGAATATCAGTTCCAGTTTGATAACGTAACTTCCAGTCTAGTCTAGTAGTATCACTTTTTATTTTTATTTTTTCATCGAGATAGATGTTGATTTGAATAAGTCATTTCCAATTCTCAGGGATTTTGAATGTAATTATGTAAGCTTAAGCACAATTTTCAACAAGCACCAAATTATGACTTGTAGTATTCATTCTTTTCGGCTCGGCTGGAGATGGGAGATGGGAGGTGGTTGGTTGGTGGTGATAATTAATGGCAAACTAAAGATTCCTTTCCCTATAAAATAGTATAGGATTAATTTTAATTTTTTGAAATTAATTTAAGATTTTTTAAAATTAAAATTGATATAAATTTATTTATTATAGACACTATACTTATGAAAATTATAAAATTTCCCAAAAGCACTATGACTCATAAATTCTATTGTTTTTTAGTTTTAAAATATCTATTAACTTTAAAAAGTCAAACTTTAATCTTATATTTCAAACAAAAATAGATAAAAAAAACAAACTCATTATATATATATATATCACTTAAAGATTCACTAATTATTTGTTCTTTATGTTGTTGGAAGACATTTATTTTTTATTTTTCCCTCATATATAATTTGTATTTTTTTTTCCTCACACGTGGAGCTTCAATTTATGAATATTCTAGATCAGTATTTTATTTTTTCAAATTCAAAAGATGTGATGCCAAAATGTAGATAGTAGTTTTAATATTGTCTTTTACTTATTCCACCAAAAACGCATATTGAAAATTTCTATCATTTTCAATTGTTGACAAATTGAGTGCATTTATCATCTCATAAAATTATACCATATCCCTATAAATAATGGTTCTAAAAATTATGATAAAAAAAAATTAAAAATCCAAAAATAAATTCAATTGGTATTTATAATTGACAAAGATTATTGAAACAACTCGGGTCAAATCCCGAGTCCGGAACAAATGTCGGGTCAAATCTCAAATCCGAATCGAATCAAATCTATCAAAATAAGGTCTCAAACCACTGGCCCAATAGTATATTCTTAGGTTATCTTAGCCCACCACAGGCTCACCTAAAAGGTCATGACTTGAAGGTACTATTGGTAGTAACTTATTTCTAGTGCTATAGACACAAACTATTTTATAAATATTTTACAAACTGCTGATGTGGTATACTCCACCTCAGCATATTAATCAACAAATTATTTCAATATAGTTTTTGGCCCCACACAATATGCTGAGGTAGAGTATTCAAAAGTTTATAAAATATTTGTAGAATAGTTTGTGTTTCTAGTATTATTCTTCCTTATATATAGACAAAAATAAAAAACGTTATGGTCACAAGTTTCAGAACCCCAATTCTTTGATGGTAGGAAAACTGAAAAAATTTATATTGTAATTATTGTCAAACTATTCATTATAATTAGAAGACCAAAATTTCCTCAATCAAATTAACCCAAAACATTACAGTTAGATAATTGATAGTTTGACAATTTATCTCTCACATAAATAAGACTCATTTATTATATATATGAGGAATAACTTATATAAATATTGTGAAAATATTAATTTTCTATAATTATTAGTCAATTTAGCGAGATTAGAGGAAAAAACTGATCGGGGCAATTTAGTGATTCAATTCTCACTTATAATACTCCCTCATTCCTTTTTTTTAATTGATTTTTTAAAAGACAAAAAACACATATTAAAAATATAATTAATATTTTGCTTGATTGATCAAATTCAATATAAAATATCATTATTATCTTTTTAATATTATGAGAAAGATAAAAAAATTTAGCATTTAATGTAAGAATAATATGAAAAATTATGTCATTAATGTTTCTATCAACAAATAAAAATAAATAAATTTTAATATTTAAAAAAGACAGATAAAAAAAGAAAGGATTAAAAAATTTAAAAATACTATTTATATGTCTATTATTTCATGATGAATTTAGGCCACAATTAGTGATTAGATTCTTTCTTTATTTATTTGATATAAATATATCATCATATATAAAAATCCGAATAAAAAATGTTGCAAATAAGGGAAAATGGAATTACATTAAAAAAAATATGGACAGAATAAACAAATTTTCATATCAAGAAATCTCCGATATAAATATGGCTGACACTTTGACATCAGAATCAGACCGGCAAGCTAATCTCTGTTCTCTCACCAAACCCCCTTGATAAAATATATTTTCCAATCTCTCTCTCTCTCTCTCTCTCTCACACACCTACCAAAATGGGTGGCGACGGCAAGCTCTATTCTTTGGCTCAGGTCTACCATCACAACACGCCCAATGATTGTTGGCTCATCATCGATGGCAAGGTAATGTGTGTGTGTGTGTGTGTATATATTGTTTTGATTTATATATCTTAATTTTCTCTTTTTTTTTTCTTCTTCTTTTTTTCCATGATTGTCTTTTTACCAGGTAAATGTCTGTAAGTAATTGCGTGTGTAAATGGGTAAGCTCTGTTAAGATTCGTGTTGGCCACATTTTAGTACCGGGGGTTTTATGAAAATGATATATGCTATAAAATAGAATAAATTAACTATTTTGAAGTTTTCACTTATACCACGATTATAATTACTCGCGCAATATCTTTATGCTATTAGAAATCGTAAATTTCTTTGAATGCTCTAAACTTATGAAGCATTTAACTTTCTTGTATGCTAGCTTTTTTTGTCTCTCTGTTTTATTGCATTATTTTAGGCTTAAATGCACTTGTGAAGTTTTAGTCCATAAAGAAAATATGTAACGATTGAGGACCTGATGTTTTAATTTTATTGTAATCAAACTTAATTTACTGCTCAGTAAAATTCCTACTGGCCTTAATTACTGATCTCATGTTGATCCGTTTTGGATATGAGTTTTAATTTTTAGATGATGATGGCCTGGAGAGCATTATGCAGAATCTCATGATTTGGTTGAGCTTTTGAAACTAATGTGATATTAATTGCACAATCGGACTTGATTGCAACAAATTATATCATCAAGTCCTTAAATATTGCGATTATTTTAAGGAGTGAAGTGCATTTTGGTGAAACTTCAAGGGGTAAAACTGAATTATTATGTTAGTTAATCTGTTTTTTTCATTCTTATAGAAACATCAAACATGTAGAAGTTTATGAGGAAAAATAGATAGTTTTGCTAAGAAAATAAAGTTATGGTAATTTATATAAAGTTGATCATATTTGGATATAACCCAAACTTGACCATGCATCTTGTTTATCTTGTATTAGACACTCTTTTGGATGCCTAGTTTTGAGGTAATGATATTATCACACGCAACTACGATCCAAAGATTTTGGAGCCAGATTCCCAAATGACTTGAAACTTCGGATTCCCACTTTGCAATTATGATGATAATTCTATAACAGGATAGTCAGATGGAATAAGGAAAAAGCACGTGATCTCCAAACACTGGATGCAAGATTCGCGAAAAAGGCAATTGTGAAGCATAATCATATGCTTAGGCTTAAACTTTCAATGTAAGATACCCTGTCGATATATGATATTCTGAGGTTGGATCTTACTGCTGAATCCACAAGATTCATGCTCTTACAGATTGAGCAAAATTTCTCGACATGCCCAAATGCATTAGTTCAAATCCGAACACCTGAACAAATTGGCTTGAGTGAACAAGACTGCGTCTTGGCATGATGTAGTGGAAGATTTGGATGTTCATGACTTTTAATTGCACCTGGTGTAAATCGCGCCATAAAATAGGGAATGCCAGACCTATACATGTGAGTGTTGGAAGTTTTGTTCTTGTTCGTCTTGATAATTGAGTGGACAACATCTTACTTTCCTTCCAGCAATCCAACTTTTGAAAACAATACGAAATAATAGTATATAGCAAGATACTAATTAAAACTCAAAAATATAACATTCTATTTGCAGGCCACAGTCTTTGGTGGCAGTCTAAGCTTAAGCAATTTCCATTAAACCAGATGCATATATAGTGTTTTGAACTTCAAATCCGATTTTACTTGAACCAAACGCCACCTTAGCTGTTGTAAACGTGTTACTTTGTGCTTAATTATTAAAATTTCATCATGTTTTGACGTTTAATGTGTTGGAGCAGGTATATGACGTGACAAAGTTCCTGGAGGACCATCCCGGTGGTGAAGATGTTTTGTTATCAGCCACAGGTAAAACAATACGTTGCAATATTAGATTTTGTATATGGTTCTGGTAAGATAGGAACTGGTCGATGCCCCTGATTACGCCTTAATGTTTTTGCCTGTGCAGGAAAAGATGCAACTGATGATTTTGAAAATGTGGGACATAGTACCAGTGCAAAAGCAATGCTGGATGAATTATATGTGGGAGACATTGATACAGCAAGCATCCCCTCCAAGACAAACTACACTCCTCCAAAGCAGCCTCAGTACAATCAGGACAAGACATCAGAATTCATCGTCAAGCTTCTCCAGTTCTTAGTTCCCCTCGTCATCTTGGGTGTAGCTGTTGGTGTCCGTTTCTATAACAAATCTGCTTAAGGGTTGGGAGTGTGTCTGGGGATCAGAATCCAATTTAAGTAATTAAGTTTTTATTAGTTATGAGAGACCAACCCCCTTGTGTATCCATTTACAGGGGAACTGTTAAATTATGGGTCCTTGAGATGTTTGAACTTGATCTGGTTTATGAGCATGCCCTTTTTATACTCAATCAACTGCTTTACTTGATAGTTTTTTTCTGTCATTGAAATTTTCATATGTAAAAACATGTCTACATCGTGTTCGCCTTTTGGTAACTGATACTTCCAAGAATAAGACACCATTAGTGGATCAAGCTTGTAGGGGAGAGCTCTTTGTTGGTTTTCTTGAGCATCAAAACAGCCTTTGAAACTATTGTCCTACTTGGTGCTGCAATGCAACAGTTCTTGCTCTATATAAGCAGATCTAGCAAAATTCTTGAACATATATCTTGTACAACCTCTCTGTCCAAAAACGAGAGTATTATTCGACTTTTTCTTAACATAAACTTTCATACTAATTTAATATTGAAAACAAGTAATTGAAAATTTATGAATCTGTGACGAAATCTAAATGTGTAAAAGGATAAATACAAAAATTCAAATGATAATACGAGGGTAGGACAAAAGGGACTACTAGATGGACCTATAACCTCTGGTGCAAAAATGAGACAAATTAGTGCATCAAATATGCTTCATTTATTTGCCTGCCATGCCACCTTCTATCTAGGGAATTTTTAATAAAAAGAAGGCTTATTGATCCAAGGAGAGATAACAAGAGTACAAGTCTGAACAATGTGCCATGATCCACATAGGAGTACAAGAAATGAATAGCATGCATGAATGGCAATTTCCTCACAATTTCAATAAAAGTAAGGTACTAAGAAGGAAGGTGGTGGTTATTTCCAAGGGCATCCACTACAGCTAATACATAGTTACAAACTTAAAGATGTTGCACCAGCTCTTATTTACAGTGTTATTGCAATCAGTTGATTTTGCCATTATTGAGCCTTGCTAACAACATTATAGGCTACTTTGACTTGACCACAACACCTAGTAATACACAATAATATATAAATTTTACTATTATATTCTCTCTTTCTTTTTTCAAAAAACCTATGAGAAAAATATATTGCAAGAATATAATGGTATTTTCGTGAATTCTTCAGCAAAAAAGATCACAAAATCATGACATTATATTGTCATGGACTTAATTTTCATTTCTCTTTCCATTTCCTGTTTCTTAAAAATCATATTTAGGGATAAGAAAGGACATAACGAAATATAACTTATTAAATAGCTGCATAATCTCTTATGCCAGTGTTTGCTTCAGAATCATGTAAAAGATAAGAACAAGACACCTCGACCATTTCTAACAGAAATAACTTCAGTCATATATATCTAGATTTTGTCAAAAAGAAGACAAACATTCTTCTAATATTAGTACTGTTTATATTAAAACAAGATAATCAAATTCCAACAAATTCTTAGAACAAAGAGACCTCAACTTGTCCAAAAATCCTTTTTCATAGGATTCCCCACAAAAAATTAAAGGACGGACATTATAAGAAGGGGTGATAAATTGTCACATATTCCCTCCCCATTTGAGTTGTTTGTCTTTCTTTAAGTTCTAAAAGAAACTCAACTCTAAATTTCCTCTACCACAGACTGCTAGAAGAAACTAACTATGGGAGGTTCAACAAGAGAGAAAGGTGTCCTAAAATTAGTTCATCCGGGTAGGCATGTGGAGATTCACAGAAAACCCACAACGGCAGCTGAAGTTATGAGGAAGAACCCCAGACACTGCATTGCCCGACCTGATGTGTTTAAATATCCCTGGATTGTGGTCCGGCCTGAGTCAGTTTTGGTCCCGGGAAAAGTGTTTTACATTGTCCCTAATCGCACTATCTATGACTTGCTAAAGGCCAGAGGCTGCAATCAACCTCCTAAACAACAAAAGCACTCTCAGGAGGATCATGATCATCAAGACCTTTCTAAGCAACTTGCGTCTCTCAAGTTCTCTGCAGGGATGACGCCTAGACACCAACACCATGTCCAAGACCTTAAGAAACTTTCTATAAAATATGTACCAAGTGAAGCAATTCCTTGGGAGCAAGACCCTGATAAGAGTCTCATCAAGCCATCCCAAGTTTTTTCATGGCCTGACGTAAAAATTGTTAACAAAAAAAAGTGCCAACAAGAGTTCCATCACAAATACTCGGTAAAATCACCAATCAACACTAGATGCTTTCATGCTAAAAGATCAGCGTTGCCTGAAACAGAAAATGGTGATCTACAGATTACACGCTGTGAACAAATCAACAAGTTGAGATGTTGTCTGAGGAAACAGGACAGTGTTCGTAAATCATTCAATCTGAAAGTGACTTTTGTTTTTTAAGCGACGACAGCATATGTTTAACAGAACAGATGTGCTTTCTATTGACAACACTGCGACATACATTTTTCAACTTTTCATCTTGTCGCCATGACACTACGGCTACATGTGCAGGGGTGACCCTTAGAAGACTTTCTTTTCTTTCAGTTGATTGTTTTGCCATTACATTTATAATGCCATAAAGATGTGTATCTTGATTACAAGATCAATATCGGCACAAAACTTTAGAACACAGCAACCCCTCCCCGCCCCCCGCCCAAAAAAAAATAAAAATAAAATAAAATAAAAAATCTGCGTAATGGAGCATGCTACCAACCAAGGTTTGATTCCAACCAGGAGCATTCTGCCTAAAAAATTTCATTAATGTTCTACTTGGTCACTGGAAGAGAGATGATAAAGAACTAGTAAATGGAATTTCAATAATTGATTTTGGAACATAAGCTTCATAGTTTTGCTCTAGAGTACAATCAATTAGAGAAGAATTAGGAAATATTACGGGGCAGTAGGCCATTTAAAAATTTCATGCTTGTAAGATTCTGCATACATGACAAGAACTAAAGTCGACAGAAAAAACAATTAAAACTTAGAATGATCAGGATGTCCAATTTGCCTGTAAGACATTGGACCCTGAACAAGTTCATGACAGTCATAGGATTATTAGCAATGTATACAAATTGTAAGTATACCAAAGGTTAGGAAAATGATAAAAAGGACAAGGTGAGGGTTGAAATGGAATGCAGGAAGCCATTAGAATTTGGTAGGTATACGGAAACCAAACCTAGTACCCATAAAGACTAATTAGTCAAAATTTCTGCATTATATAAATTGACCATTACTATAAATAAAGACATCTCACGTGTTTACATCAGATGATATTCTGAAAGTTATACTAAGTAACGCAAAGCTTAAAAGCATCCCTCACACAAAAACTCTTCTATGTAGCGAACAAAGCCCCAAACTCATATACATGGTGGAGGGTATATAAAATATGGTGGAAAGAAAATAGATAAAAGGAAAATCCTTATCAATTCCTCAGCAGAAGCAGTTAAACAAAATACAAGAACTGCTTAGCTAACCTGTGCTTGTTACTGTTCTCTCGGTTACCTTAGAATCCGTTCTTTGTGAGTTCTTTGAGGGAGAACTTGATCCTCTTGAAGAACTATGCGCAAAAAAGTTCAGTTTGCTTATCTTCTTTGAAAAGGAACTCATAAAACTATGAGAATTAGATTTCTGCATGTCCCTCTTCATACAAACATGTTCCTTCTCCAGATCATTTAGTCTCATTCGCAACCGAGCTAGCTCGAGTTTAAGTTCACGGTTTTCTCGCCTCAGTGATGCATAATTATCTCGTGGAGACATTGCAGCACTGAGAGCCCCACTGCTGATCCGCCATGATTGTTGCATTGGCTTGTGGTCATCATCAGGATAAGAGCAGGACAAGGCATTTCGAAGTCGCAACTGCTCAAAGTAAAGCACTTGGACCATCGATTGGAGAGGAAGACGTTCATTTTGTGCCGCATGAGCACCAGCTTCTTGTGAAAGCTTTTGAAAATCAATCAATTTACAGAGCTTCTTCTTGTCTGGATCAGATAACCCCTGATGAGCCTGCAATAAACATTCATTAATAGTTAAACAAGTGAAGTCATCATTAGAAGAGACCCCATGTAGCTAAACATGGCTGCTTTCCTTTAACTTTAGACAGACACAATAATTTCTGTTTAACTTCCTATAAGATTACCGTAGTTACATGATGTGGAGTGGGTAAATCTAGTGTTTTCAATATAAAAAGAATGACAGAAATTTCAAGAATCAATGATAGAAACTTCTTGTTAGTTTCGTTCATCCTCCAAAACTAGGTATCGCAGTGTAGCAAAAGTAACACATACTTTGAGGTAAACATCAATTGCTCTGTATAAACCATCATGAATTGTGCGTGCATGTGATGGTAAAGTTTCTGCAATGGCTATAAACTTGGTGAGCTTGAGGTTTGCATCAGGTGCAATTTCTGCAAGGTAATTGTCCACTAATTTTGAAACTTTGACAAATGCAGTTTGGGAGGGTGAATCAGGACTATCAGATTCGAAGAGTGAGGCATCTTCCATATCATCTTCGCTATCATCTTGCTGAGAAAAATTAACCAAAATTCTATGAACAGTGTCAACATCAAACAAAGTATCACCAGCATGGCGGAAGGAAGGGATCAAAAGATCATCAAGAGTGGCTATGTCTAACTGGGAGCCAATCCGCCTCTCAAGATCAAGTCTACAAGCAACTGTGCAATCAAGCATCACAGCACTTCGCAATAACCCAAACAGAAAGGTGATGGGAACAGCAAGTTTCTCAATTGGCAGAAGGCTAACAATTGTCTCAACCACTAGTCTTTCATGTCCACTTGAACCAGCAACCGGGTCAACTTTTGGTTGGTTAGATGGATTCCATAAACTGGATTTCTTTGTTAATTCTTTCTGGGCATAATTCGTAAGTGATGCCCCAATACTTTCAGGCCGGACTCCACGACATTTCATGGCCAACATGACTCTTTGATACAAGTCAATCCGTAGAACAGACAGATCTTCAATCCACCAGTCTCCTTCACATTTGGCCTGCCGATTCATGTGAAGTCTTCCTGAGCTACTATACTCCAAGCGAGAGAAGCTTGAAGCAATTTGCTCAACACATGCTTTGGATGCTATAGCATCAATGCATCGGCCAACAATTTTCAGCTCATCAGCAAGAGGAAGTAGGTTTTCACATTGTTGTAGGACTTCAACGCACATTTCAAGGTTCTTGCAGACAACACTCTCAAGATATTCTTCAGCACGAGAACCAAGATTGTTATTTGAGAACTCCTCAACCATTTCAAGGTAATCAGAAACACAAAATAGTTGAGCAACATTTGCAGAGGTGATCTCAAAATTAATACCATAACAGAATTTGGCAGCCAACTCAAATGTCTCTGCACCTCCAGGTAGGCTAAGAAGCTCTATCCTTGAAATATCTGAATCCCTGTTTTCTGCTACCAACTTTCTGATTCGCCCACTACGAGACACAAGAGGAAACTGCACGTAACAATATATCTTGAAGTTAGTCTTAGTATCCGGGATTCCGGTCTTGTTTTATTTGCATAAACAAACACATCCAGAAAGATAAAGAAAAACAATATCGAAAGAAAAATCAATGGCTTTGACCATGATGCAAGTTTTTTCATAGAAAGATTAATCTTGCAAGTCCTTTGACCATGGAACAAAATATCATTTTGAATGGGGAATATTATTTACTTTTTAAGAAACTACAAGCCATTATGGTAATAATTCAGTACCCGACATTTTTTTCATTTGGATCCCTAGATTATGATTGGTGTACTAGTATTTTCCACTTGGATTTTGTAGAAAAATCAATTGAGAAAACCACAGCAAAGAAGAAGATATGTAAGAAATCTTGTTCTACAAACTGCAATCACAAGCAAAAAGCAAAACTAGTAAATATCCTAGGAATCGAGTGAAACAGAAATAAGTTTTTCTGAGTTCTGTGAGGACATTGCTTAAATAATGTGAGAAGCTGGGTCTTCCAAGTGTGCGACTATGTTTGAGTACAAAGGCCAGAAGTTAGATCCGTATCCTATTCATTCCTGCAGATATTGATACATTTACCAAATGATGTATAAAAGAGGGCATTTATTGACATCACCAAATGCTCTTACTTGATAATGCAGTGAAATCCTTTCAGATCTTTTGCAACCATATGGGACTACTCAATAATCATTGGGAAAATTCCATATTGAAAGATAGCTTTGTCAATCATAAAGGAACTCAAATATAGAACGCGGGAACTTACTTTATGCAATGCAAATGCACCACCATTCACTTCTATTGTTATATCACTAGGAACATCCCGGAATATCCTGCAATAAATCAACAGCGCATAACATGTAAAACCAAGATGAGTGATAATACAATGCTTTCAGCAAGTAGTAACCTATTATAAACTATAAGCAAAAGAGAAAAAGGGAGAGAATAGGGTAGAGGAGATAACCAAAATGCTAGAAATTTTAACCTTAGGAAATAACTAAACTGCTACTATCCATTTTTGGTGATTGGAAAATAATTTAGGGACCAAAATGTACCAAGAAACTTCGTGTCTCATATTTCCAGTTGTAATGCACCCCAAAAGACTAAAATTGAACTCTTTAGAATTAGTTAGCGTTGTAAGGTTAGTTGAGTAGACTTGTTTAGTTATCCTGATCTCATAGTTCTTTTATAGATGAGATATCTTAAAACTACGAAATTTACCCCTTTCCTTCACTAAAATCTAACTGACGTAACAGTCTCCATAGTTTTAAAAGGAACTTGATATTTTCTACAATAACCACTATGTCTTTCACTATTGGATGCAACTGATGATCATTTCTTAATCAAACTCTCCATCCTTTTTGTCAGCTCCAAAAAGAAACAGACAACAAGGAAGGAATAACAAACAAGTAAAAAACATATAAAAATTCAAAGAAATTAACATCACTCCCCCTTTATGTCAAGGAAATAGTTCAGAATCCACAAAGTCATGTAACCAAATATAACAAACATTTGAAAATACAGAAGCACCCAAAAAGAGTCCATCATAAGCAATAAAAAAATCGAAACTTTAACGAAACCAATAAACAGACGATCTGAAGTTGAACTTAAGCAGAGTATACTAATTCATAGAAGAATAACAAACAAACCATTCACTGCATCGATGCTGCCGCGAACACTTGGCCAAAGACAGCTGCTGCTGGCGCTTGTCCATGGACAGTTGTAAGAAAACCAAAAGAGAAAAATGGGATTATTGAAGATAGAAAAATTAAAATAGTAGTAGTGTGGGGTTAAGGAAACCAAGTGAGGAGAAAGACAGAGACCCAGTTGGAGATGTTGCTGTTGGCAGAGTTCTTTGGCCATTTTTGTCAAATAGGGGGAGTTCATTGCAACTGTCCAAAGCAATGGGCCTCTGAGGTGGGTCATAACTTTTCAACTTTTTTATTCTCCAAATATACGCACATAGGATCCATAATTACAATCAGTTGATACTCAACATCTGATATATATATATATATATATATATATATATATATATATATATATATATATATATATATATATATAATATCCGACCATTTTTATTCACTCGGCTGATATACAATATCTGACATAATATGTTAGATTTATCAAACCAACAACTAACTACAGTTACACACCATTATATCTGAATGTCTCTACAGGCATCAAGCGAATAAATTTTGCTAAATCTAAGCCGGTAAAGAGGCGCTAAGAAAGGAGTGAGATTGTAACTTTGTTCTTTAAGGAAAAAAGTCAAAAGCTTTCACTAAAGTAAGGGAAATGACAGGAGAAAGAGTGGGGGGAAAAAAAGCGGGAAGAAAGGTAGTTACTGGTTGCGACATATTTTACCCTTTGTCCCTCTAACTAATCATTATAAAAAATTTACACCTTTTACCTCTTTTTTCCCTTTCCTAACATATCCATCCCTATATTCTTCTTTTCTTTTCTTTTCTTTTTTTGGTGTGGGGTGGGGTGGGGGTGGGGGTGGACATATCCCTATATTCACCCCCAAATTTTTGAAAGTAAAGATAAGTTATTTTAGAGCAATTGTTGCCATAAAAATAAACATCACGACTGATGATAAACTCTATTTTACCAACTCTAATTCAATGATTAATAGTTGTTACAAGATTAGGTTTTGATTGACAAAACAAGGAGCCTTGCATGTTTGAAATGCAAGTACAAAGTGTATTTTCTGTCATATTATTAATTAAACACACTCCATTTTAAAAAAGAAAATCATTTGGACTTTTGAAGTCAATTTGTCGGATTCTGAATTTCAAATTGATACGAGTTTTTTAACTTTAGTAAATATAATTGTTTATTTTAAACTATATAAAAATTATATATAACATTCATTGTATTTAAAGCTTAAATAAATTTACACTAATTTTAGATGTTAGTCGTATGGATGATATAAACCATCCTTAGGATTTTATTTGATTTCTGTATTGACTATTTAAGCTTCTCAACAAAGGTGACTGAAGAAAACCCAAGGATCTTGCTTGCTCATAAAGATATTGTCTTTAACTACCAAATCCAATAATGTATGTCATGTTAATGGGTGTAGGCCAAATAAAAATAAATGCCAATAAAATGTATGGTGCGGTTTCTTTGGAAGAATTAATTATATAATGGTGATTTCATTGTTTAAATGATCAAAAAAACAAGGCAATTATGGTAAAGATAATTTAGTCTAGAATATCACATAGTATTTGTTTATGAGTGTGACTTGAACCCTACTTTAGCAATATATAGGGAAATGGTATAGACTTTAAATTATCGAAATATAATAAGTACTGCGGCTTTTTATAAGCTGCTGAACTTTTAGCTCAAACTAACTACTCTAAAAGATAATGAGGTCCTAGTGCACAAAAATGGTACATGAACAAATATACATTTAACAATATTTTTTTGTAATTATTTTTATAACGGCACTAAATATCAGTTACCCATTCACCCTATATTTTTTCCGATTGGATGAAGAGTCCCATTTATGAGAACCTTGCTTGAGAGAGATCGAGCCAGCTAGCTGCGCGACAATTTTGAAGAAAAAAAAAAAAAAGGAGAGAAGACGGTGGCCACTATTTTATTGGGTTGATAATTTAATTATATGATTGCTTAACCACCAATGGAGGATCATGTTGGATCATACTTATAGTAGGTCCCATATGTCTACCCTACCCTACCCAATTATTATGAATTGGAGCTTTACAATCATAACCTTTGATGTAGTATTATTATTACAACTTCCACTCACCACCCCCATGCACTGTTCCTTTCATGTAAATGACAACAAATTTTATTTATTTTAGCCATCTCCAAGTCTAATATATGTGCTTGTTCCTCCACCACATTTGTTGCGTTTTAAACCTTTAAATGCAGCACTGACATTTGAAAATTTTAGTATTTGTTGTATAATAACTTTTGAATTTAAACACGACAAATTAAAAATAATTAATGCAATGATTTAATTTGGATGCATCGACGTTAATTATTACAAATAGGAAGGACATACATAATTCTTTTTTAATTTGTATTTACACGTAATTATGCATTTTTAAGGGAAGGACATGATGAGAAATTGATAACATAATCACTCAATGGATAGGAGGAATAGGAAAAAGATAGCAGCATGCACCATGCAGCACGCGGAGTGAATTTTTTTTTTGTTTGGGGGGGGGGGGTGTACAGAATGTATAAACGAATAATGAATATAAATAAAGGTATCCTATGTCATAACTCATACTACGTACTACCCACTTGTGTTATTTTTAATCTTGACTCATGTCAGGTCAGCCTCACTCACTATCTTTTGCCATTTCCACTGCTCTTTTCATTTGCATGCGACATTAAAATTTGGACATGCATGCCCCAATTTCATGCAAATAATCACCCACATTTTCCATGCTACCGACCTAAATCCTTTACTTTTAGCCACACTTAGGTCTCATGCCGTGTTTGATAAGATCTGAACAGTTTAGATATCATGTAAAACATGTTTAAAATTGTATTTGAATAAAAAGATGTTGTTTGATAAGTAATTTTTTTTAAATGTCATAATAACAGTATTTTATCAGTTTAACTCTCTGAATAGTTATCCAAACTAGTCTAAAAGTGCAGTCATTAAACCAAATCAAATTAATACCTAAACGATGAGGCAAAAAGTAGTGATGTCAATAATCCAAAGATTATATGCAGAAAATACTTGCAAAATCATGGGTTACATTTTGATACAAGATCATGGAGAAATTTTTTTATTAGATTAGCATTTGGGCCAGAGAATCAGTTGAAATCTCTCATAAATCAAGCTAAATTTTTCTTAGGACTTTCATCAAACAGGTTCATCTTCACCTTCTACACCTTCATCTCCTTCACCGTTTAATCCCATTTCAAACCCTCATATACCCAATCCATTTCTACTATCTTCTCCTAGAATACCGAATAATGGGCTTCACATGAACTCATCTTCTCCTTCTTCATGGTCAATTTCTTGGTTTTCAAATGCTAGCTAGTCATATGAACCAAGACCAGCTTCTTCTCTGTCATATGTTGTTGTGGATGGAAGGGAAGGGAAGGGAAGGGAGGACTGAGGGATTAGGCTGAATAGACGGAGAGGGGAAGGGGGAAGAGACGAAGAGGAGAGAACAATTGGATAGTAGAGTTATTGGGGATAAAATATGGATTTTGTAATATTGAAGATGTTATTTTTATTCAAAAAATAGTTAATTTTATTCTGATGGTCCTCTTAATAGTTTAGATTTAATTTACTATCTTAACGATTTAGAGGCATTCATAGGGATTTTTTTTACCAAACTTTATGTCTCTTAACAAATAAGATATGAGTTGTTAAAGATGTAATCAAACACCACCTTAAAATGAAAAAATTAGTAGTGTAAAAATAAGTAAATTAATTAGTAATTCAAGAATATACCTATGTATAGTTGCTTTAATTGATATGTTGGAAATGAGTTTGATAAAATATATATTTATGTGTTCAAATCCATTAATAATTGAATGAGAAAATTGTCGGGTCGAGTTCGGAAATTTTATTATTAATACTACGTAGTTTTATTGTGTCCAACAGTAATAAATTATCTATTTGGTCTTATTAATACTACGTAATTTTATTGTGTCCAACGGTAATAAACTACCTATTTAGTCTATAAATTAACCTTTATGGGCGCACGAAAGAATATAGAATTTTCCCTCATTTTCTGTTCCGTCCGTTGAGAATTTTTCCGTTCCTTCCCTTACAATTCCGTTATGCAGATATATGTTTTCCTCCCGTTCCTGTTCCTCCTTTACAAAAATCCCGTTTTCTGACAAACCCGTTCCCGTTCCATTCTCTGTGTTGGAAAAGTTTGTGCAGCGTGTTATTCATTTCCTTCCAAGTGTAGTTACTGTAAGTTGCATGCATCATTACTATAAATAATTTCTATTTACATGCATCATTATTGAAAAGTTCGGTACATACATAAAATTGTGTTCGATGTGTTCTTAATTTTAAAGTGCTTCTAATTAAGAACTGAAAATCCATTTTATCTTGGGAAGCAATTATTCAATTAATCCTTAGCATGTGAGGGAATAAATTTGTTTTAAAGAGACTTTGTGAATTCAAAAGACTCGAATTTATTTATTAATAATTTCTGTGTTATATATATATATATATATATATATATATATATATATATATATATATATATATATATATATAGAAGGATCAAGAGCACTCCCCTTATCTAGCATTCTTGCTTAAATAATACTCTTTTAATAAAATTACGTCGTTTTGGAGACTCTTAAAAAAGAGTGGTCCCACTTGATTTTTTTTTATTTACAAAAATACCACCCGCGGCCCCACTTATTTTTTAAAAGAAACCCCAAAACAACGTAATTTTAATAAATGAGTACTATTTAAGAAGGAATGTTAAATAAGAGAAATGTTCTTGATCCTTACTCTCTCTCTCTATATATATATATATATATATGTTCCCACATAATTTGAATTTTGAAGTCAAAAAAAGGCGGAAGTAGTATAACGTTTATGATCACAAATGAGTATACTTCACTCGTAAGTTAGGTAAAAGTTAAAAGTGACTTCATTTACGACATTGGGTACGTACATGCAGGGAGGTGTTTCTTTTGTAAAATTCTTTGAATTTTTTGGGATTTCCCTTCAATCTATTTAATAATTCGGATAATTAATGGAGTGCATGTCATGCAGGAGTAGAAAGCTTTGGAGCTATACCACAACCAGGCCATGTGTCTGTCCACACACACACACACACACACACACACATATATATATATATATATATATATATATATATATATATATATATGTGTATGTATGTATACAAACAAAGACCTCTTTTTTTTCCTTATAAAAACAGTGGTTGTTGTATATGTAGACTCAATCGGTATGTAGCTGAATAGCTAACTAGTGACACGTATTAAATAACAGTGTGAATATATAATTAACAAAACACATTTGATTTTGAATTTTCTGCTCATCTTAATAAACGATCAGAAGTACCGTCCAAAGTTTGGGATAAATTTCACCGTCACTTATATCGTCTTTAACTTTAAAAGATAAAAAATTGTTCTCTCTCACTCTCAGATCCTCCTCCCGAACTCGCCTTCTGCCTCCTTCATTCTCTAGTACCGATAATCTCTCCTCCTCTTCATACGTAGTGCCGGAGTCGCAAGTAGTACGACTAGTTTCTAATATTGTGCGAGTATGTGAGATGTTTGACGGGTAGCTTTTGAGAGTGAGAGAGAAAAAAGCTCTTAAATTACTATTTACTCTATAATTTATGCTTTAGCAAATTAGATGGAGAGATGATACTCATAGGGGGGAGACTGCTTCATTTACAAACAATTCTTAAATCAAATCATCTCAAGAGAGTGGACATATGGAGGAGTGATTCTCATAATTAGGTGAGTTTCTATTTTTTTCTTACACACTTGAGTGCCTCCAACTTGACGAGTGAAGAAGCACTATATATTTCACTACACTAATGTGATCATAGCGAGCCAGCTAGCCAGCCAGCCAGCCAGCCAGGAGAAAGAAACAATCATTTTAGCTAGCTAGCTAGCTCCACAGATAAATGTGTATATATGCATGTAAGTAGCCTTTTAGGACAATATATAGATCCTTGACTCTCTACTCGTGACACAAGCACCGGCGGAATTAGAATAACAATATAAAATTTTGAATATATAATATTATAATTTATTTATAAAAATAATTAATCAATTTATTAAAGTTTTTAAAATTTGATTAATAGTCACATAGTTCGGAGGAAATTAATATATACATATATATATATATATATGAATTTAAAGTCATTAGACTCGCAACTCAAAGGTTGACAAGGATTATAATAAAATGTTGTAAAATACTATAATTGACCAAAATGAATTTAAAAGAAGCACTCCAAGCTTTAATAAATAATTTTTTTTATTGATATATTTTGACCTATTTTAAAAATATTCTGATTCCGCAACTTTGACATAAGACAAACCCCATAATGTGGACGTTACTTTCCATAACATCAGGCTACACTTGATTTAAAAAGCATATTAAATCTTGATTTTGTCTCAACTAAAAGGAATTTTAAGGATATATATGGTTCATTGAACTATCAAGTTTAATTGCTACGGGCAGTAGTGTAAAAGTTGAGTAAAATTAAATTTACAAGTCTTTATCTTTAATTAGTGCTAATATTTATCTACAACTGTCAACTTACTATGTTTGAAGCTAAAAATTCAATGCTAATAATCTAATATATTCAAGATTCTCAACGTTAACATTGTTTTACTTATTCTGAATAGAGTCCTACTATATATGATTATAAATTTTTAACAAATTATAATTACGAAACTTATAAATATATAAAATAAAATAAAATTATAGTAATGTCTCACTTATTATACGTCTCTCTAAAAAACTACTATTAATATTTATCGACATTACTGATAATTAAAAATTTAACGTATGTATCACTTTATATTTCTTAAATTTTGGGTCTTTCCCCTACGCCCTGGTATAAGGGTGTCTCATTTTTCAGCACAAGCTAAAAGCTGGACTAACAAAAGAGTAGTAGCTTCCTTATTTGGGCCTGTATTTGGACCGGCGTTGTGTTAACGGAGCCCAATAGAACAAGAACACAAGCCTTCTCTGTGTATCTCGATTGCGTTGCTTTGCAGTTCCGGAGAGAGGAGAGAGATGGATAACGTATATTCATGGGTTCGGCGCAGTCTTTCGAGACCCGTTAAAAAGACATCATCTTTGCTCCCAATTGCCACCCCTCGTAATCCCATAAACATAGTACCCAAATACGAGGAAGAAGAATTGTACGGGGTGACTGACCAATTGATTGATCTCATCAACTCCTTCACTCTTGACACCTTCAAAAACTTCCCTCTCCAAGGTTTAATTTTTACTTTTTGCACTCATATCTGTTTGTTTATGTAGATTTTGAATTGGGTTTTGATTATGTTTTTGTCTCTTCGTTTATTTATTTGTTTAATGAATTTGTTTTCAGATGAAGAGGGAGCTAATTGTGGGGACGATGCAACTCCAAAAACATCCGGCAACGTTCGCGAGGATTTATCTGATTGGCAAGAGCGGCATGCCACTCTTGTACTCTCCAAAGTCAAGGTCTTTTCTGTCTCTTTGAATTTATTTGCTTGTATTTTCCTTTTATGTTGAGCAAATTTTTGGTTGTGCAAATGGGTGTCAAAGATTTATCTTGTTTTCCTTGTTTGTGCCGAAATTTTGATGTTGTGTTAATTTCCCTTTTGGAAGCTGATGTTTAAGTGTAAAAAAATGTGGAGAATGTTTGGGATTTGCAAGTTGTCGAGCCAATGAGGTTCTCATTTTATTACAATTGAACTAAAGTAAAGGGGGTTGATCTTACTCGTATATAGCATGTAGCCGACACTCTAATTGGGTCTAATGTGCCCAAGTCTCAGTGTTTGAGAGATTCATACTGAAATTTAGAGTTGTTTAAAGTATTAGACTTCCTGTAGAGGATATCGTACATTACCAAAATGCGTATTTAACTAATATTTTACTGCTTTGCTAGAGCATGAATTAGAAAGTTGGGAGTGGCAATTCATGTTTAAAAATTTTAGAGTCCTGCTATGTATTGCTATAAATTTACGCCGAATTACAATTGCGAACTTATCGATACATAGGATTGGTAGGAATTATAGAACCTCTCTTATTACACATCTCTCCAAAAGTTATCACTAAAACTTATTCACGTAACTGGCAATCGAAAAGTCGACATAAAAATTCGCAATATATATTGTTTTCCAAAATTTTGTGGATAGCGATTACCGATTAAACTAAAATTTGAAATTAGATGGATTAGTCATAAATACTAGTAACTACTAAGAAATTTGTTGTTATTATTAGGCTTTTAAAAGTTTAGAACTTGATAATACTGGCCATCTTGTTAGTATCTTCAACATGTGCCAAAAAATGCTTTAGGATTGCTCATAAATATTTTAACCAGGGATGAACCGAGCAACTGCAAGTGTAATTACAGTAAATTCCTGAATGACAAAAGAAATCTAGTATTAATATATAATGATACTATTTAAAAATAAAGTTTTCTATATAAGAATGAGAAATACAGTATATATTTAAGGCTTTATCTCAGTGATTTAAAACATTAAATGAGAACATTTTGGGAGTTTTGTTGTAATTGATTGGTGCACTCTTTCATAGTATATAACTCATGCTGTCAGAAACGTGGTTTGAATTTTGACCTTTTTTTTATCTTTGAAGTTAGTTTTGTATCAAGTTTATTCCAAGCTTCCATCTCTCTCCATAGGTGGTCTTTAACTGGTTTTAGTCCTTATTCAATAGCATTGAAGTTTCTATGATATGATAGAAACTAGACAAAATAAAGCTGTCCATACTCCATATACTTGCTCTCATGTTGGACTAAATCAGAATTGCTTCTGTAATAGCTATATAAATTGAGGAAGCATGGTATGGCTGGAGCAGATTCTTAGCCCAACTAGCCCCATAAATAGAGAATGAATATCCACTATAGATAGTGTCCAATCTTTGAGTAAACCTTGATGACCAATCTTCACTAATTGTAGCCTTTTAAGCTTGTCATTGTTTTTTGAATTTTATACTCATTAATGGTAGGGTTTTTTTTCAATTTCTTTTTGGTCTATTTTTTCTCATTCTAGTTGGAAGGGGACAATGTTTATATGAATTTAGATTACAACTGAATGTTTTCTTGTACAGTCCAATTATATAGCTTTGAGTCCTTTGACGCTTTTCCAGGTGTAACATTATTCTCCTAGAGTCTATTGGATTATGTGAATTGCATCTTTATATAGTTCATAAGAATTCTAGTATCATTAGAGATTTGCTTAATGCATTTGGGGGAAGGGATTGCCAAAAAACTTAAATTTAGCTTGGTTGGCTGTTCTTAGTTGTTGTTTTTAGGCTTAATATCTTCTGTGTGCTTCAACTTGCTTTAATACGTTGACTGAAACTATGCAATCTTCTTCTCAACTTTTTTGTTATTCCTTTCCCTCTTTCAGGAACTGTCGCAACTTAGATTTAAACTATGCCCACGCTACTTGAAAGAGCGACAATTTTGGAGAATATATTTTACACTTGCTAGAAACATTTTGGCTGAGTAAGTCCTATGATCTTTACTTATTTGAGAAAAAGAAGTCACTTGTTTTTTTCTGTTTGTTTCTGTGAGATTATTATATATTTTTAATTGCTCCACGTGACTCTTTTGGTGTAAGAAGAAGTTCATGTATAATTCACCTCATGGCTGCCTAATGCAATTTTTTCCTGAGATTATTTAGTGACAGATGTCTTGAAAGATACTATCTCATCTTTTCCCATGAATGTTATACTTGGTGAAGTAGAGTATAATCAAGAGATTTTGTAGAAATGTTCGCAAGAAAGTGCAACCATGCATGGCTGGTTGAGAGAAGTGACTAGTACTTACCCTAGTTGTGTTACATATGTAACTTCAGTCCATTTTACTGCTATCAATCATGGTAGTTTAATTTCCCTGCATATCCAGTCAATAACTTCCTTAAACTGGCTGCAGCTAGCATGTGAACTTGGTTTAGTTGATATAGAAGTTTTATGAAGATGCCATTTTTTATTTTATTTTTACCCCTCCCTGAACTATCAATTCAGCTTCATTCTCTCCCACTCTCAGAAATTTATGTTATTTTTATTGCGTCAATTATCAGATATGAGCTGCGTGCTGTTAGACTACAAAAACTCAATCAGATGACAATAGAGAATGAGAATGTTTCGGATACTAGTGCTTATGAAGTTGAAATGTCAGAAACCAAGCAAGCAACAACGTAAGTCCTGGTTTCTTGGAACAGAACTTGGAATCGTTTCATCTTAGTGGGTAAGTAATGAACTCATATGCAGGTCTTAGTTCACTTCCTCTAATATTTTGTTCTTTTTATAGCCTGAACATATTGTAGTAATTCATGTTTGGAGCTTCTTTTTTATTTTTCCCAAACCTTTTGTTGGTTTTCTAACTTTTTGATCCTGCCTTGACTAATTAGATGGTGCGACATTGCTGTGAATCTTGCAAACACTATATTAGGTACAGAAAGAATTTCTCAAAAATGGGTCGTTTAGAAGAGAAGCTTGAACAAATACGGAGAAGAATATTTAGGCGTTGAGACAGGCTAAATCTTTATATCCTGCAAGTCACCAACATGACCTCTGGCTGATTTCCTCTTTGTTTTAGTAAACAATGGAAATAATGGTATATGAAATCTTTTAATTGTTTATTTTACTATCCTTTACCTAGGATAGTTCATTGCTGTTGAAATCTTTTAAATTATATTCACATTGTGGAGTGTGGGACCTGGATTGCAGCAATTACTAGTAATGTGTATTGAAAGCAATATTTTCCATATCCCTGTGGTGAAGTGTAAATGGTGAAAAATATTGTATGGTCTCTATCATGTCCGTACTAAGAAATAGGGATGATCATTGTGATAAAGATCATTAAAAATGATGGGAGTATTTTAATTTGTGCATTAATAGCCAAAAAATGAAATGATTTTGTATGCCAAAATTCATCACTTAACCAACCAGCCGGCCAAAATGCCATTTGACAGACATACCAACCAACACTGAAAGCAAGAGTGAAGATCAACATATCATTCAAGGGTGAATTTCTTTCTGTAAGAAAACTTGATTGATAGATAGATGGATGGATGGATGGATGGATACAGCATAATTTCAACAGAGCATGTTCATCTTTTATTTGACTATAAGTCTTGACCCACCCTTAAACATTGTCTTCCGGTCCATGAAAAACATTTTCCCTCTTCTCTATTTATTGGAGTATTATTTTAATTTTGTATATGACTTCGGCCGTAGCACTGGTTGATAAATTCATTTTAACGCTAACGGTAATTTCCTTGAAGGCATCCACAGCCAGCCTTTAATTATTACATTCAAGACAAGGTTCTGCTGCAAATACCAGTTTTTAAGTCAGTAGCTCGTGACTTGACCTATAAACATTTAAAATGATGTACATATCACAGGTCAATAGTAGTGACATATAAAGATTAAAAATGATGGTACATATCACAGGTTTATAACATAGATATCTGACTTATAAAAGAGAAGGAAGGAATAATCAGTATAATGTTTGGCAGAAAATGATATAAATGTCGATAAATATTTGACAAAATTAGATTGTGACCAGCGTGTAAGCGTATGCGATAAAAATTAAGATAAAATAAATTAAATTGAAATGAAAATTTTAGCACAGGAATCATGTTTGACCCTCCCTTTTATAATTGTAAAAATGGGGACTTTAATTAGAGTAATGGCAACAAAATGGAATATATATATATATATATATATATATATATATATATATATATATATATATATATATATATATATATATATATGTTTTGGTGAAGTTGAGGAGTGAAATGGACATCATCAAATATAGGTTCAACAACATAAATATATAAGTTACAAAATGTGATGCCAATAGTGCCAGAGCAGTACTACAATGTCCCGTGTGACAAGGCAACAATTTATTCACACAAAAAACAGACTTATTGGCCTTCAATCTTCATCCACCTGCATTAATTACTCTCTTGATTTTACTGGGCAGCTTTACCACCAACCAATCACCATAAAAGTCTAGCAAAATGAGAATAGGTAATTAATAATACTCAATATTACTAGTAATATAATAAACCCACAAACTCCATGGCCACTGACATTAAAGCTTCTGACATTGTTTCAGAACCTGAAAGCCCCTACTAAAATGCCAAAGTTTACTCAGCTACCCCCACTACACTACAGGATACAACTTACAAGGGGCCACTTCTTTCAACTGCTTGGCTTTCAAGAAAGAGGGAGACAACTTAAATATAAGCGTGCCAGAGCGAAAAATGAGGCCTCAATATACTAATAATATACTGTATTAGCTAAACAGTTGAGTTGTTAACATTGAAGATAGATAGAAAGGTTTATTACTAGAAAGGTTATAAAGATCAGCAAAGGGTTAAAATTTGAACCAAAGTCCAAATCCAAATCCACATGAACAATGTTGTTAATTTTGGACCTATAACACTGCTACTACCAACACTTCTTGGAAGAAATCAAAATCTCCATCCATTTTGACTTGAATTCTGAGTGCAAGTTATTATCAAAGAGAAGTAAAATTACACAACGCCTATCAGGTATACCAATTACTTTTATGAATAAACCAGGTGATTAATTTATAAGCATTTGCAAATTACAATGATGAAACAACCAAAGGCCTAAAGTTAAATTTGCTTCTAATATCTGCGCCAGGTAAGTGTGCAACTCATCAGGCTCTGTTATGTTAAAGATCATTAAATTACACATTTCACACCCTTGTTTCCTTTTTACATTAATTATGGGTGAAATAAATTAACCACCACCCATTGTTCCTACCTCCTTAGCTACTTATCAGCAATATTCTCAACATCTGAGAAATTTCAGGAAACCGAATCCCAGGAAGTTATCTGTTCTCCTTAGGGGTAGACTCTCACCCATTCGTAACGCCCTGGGAGGGGTAAATCATTCACAAAATCAAAGTTGTACCTGAAAAATACCAGACTCGTTAATTACACAAGGTATAATATTACAAATGTAGTCTACCGAAACAATTTGCATTATTGGATAATTACAGATAAAAGAAACAGAAACAAATTTATTAAGCTAATGCTATAATATTAGACGCTGTGACGTACTTCTCGGTAAAAAGTCTCTGTTGTTGCTGCTCTGCAAAGGCAAAAAATTCTTCAATCTCCTTAGTAGTCGGGATGTTTCGTTGCATGGAATTCCGACTTAGTTGATTAGATACAGTTAAACTTGTAGGCGTCGTACTAGAACCAGGGGTCCCAATGGTATCTAATCCCCTTATCAAGCTACAAGGTGTGCTTTCCCTGGTGCTCCTGTTCGAAATATGAAAATATTAAGCAATGGATTTCAATAATATTTAAGTATTGGTATCGATAATTTTATTTCAAATATTCAGCACTACAAAATTTAGTAATACTCCTTTATATTGAGGTTATATCCCAAAAGGTGCATTATATACACTCAAGACTCCTAAAAAGACCTAATTCAGAGAAGTTTTCTGATATTTTGTACAACTCCAAACATAGAAAGGGCAGGCATATTTGCAGAATTGTCACTGATAGTAGATTAAGAGGGAAATTCAGAAAATCTATGTCGGACAATAATCCCACCGGTATTATACAGCTTAGAAGAATAAAAAACAATTACCAGACAAAAAAATAGAAAACAAAAAAAGAATGTAAAGACCTCAACTAAAGAAGTAGCTGAAAATGATAAAGAACACATTTCTATTGGCAGACATCAAAATGACATTCATTGTACTAATAGATACTCCCCAAAACAGAGTATCCCACATAGTCCCTCAAATGGTCCCATGAATAAGATACATCATTGTTAAAAGGCAGCAAAGTTACAGCTTCCAGTAAAATCATAGAGAAAAGAGTTTTTCCAATTTTGATGATTTAAATGAATTCAAACGAGATAGGAGTCCTTGTTTCTTTTTTTGATTGTATTAGTTATGATCGGGAAAAAAAAAACTTTTCTTGCTAATTTCCTATTTCCATAACACTGAAAATCAAATTGGATTACTAAGCAAAAAATGACATTAGTGGAACATATTGTGACAAAATAAAATAAAAAATTATACCCACATCCTGAATTTTTTCTAAGATATGAGAAATGAAACTGCATATCATAGAACCAAGTTTGTTTCATATAACAAGTGAAGGAACCATAAATAACCATGTGGGGCTACCAATAATGTATTACAAAGATTGTGTATTCCATCAAAAGGACCTCTCACCAGTCACAAACATCACTAAACTCCTCTTAAAGCAATGTTACTCAGGTGCCCATGTTTCTGACTTAATATATGAATACAAAGTATGATACAAAATACAGAAATTAATTTAAAAATCACAGTTCTTCAAGAGAGTGGTGTCTTCAGGAAAAAAATAATATTATTCAGAAAACACAAAGATCACATAGAACATTTTGTAAATGAAAAGAAGCACCCAGAAACACAGGACCAGATAATAGGCAGATCAAGAAAAATATAGCCAAAACATTAAAGTAATGAAGCAAATATTAGTAACAGAGTATAAACAAAGAAGGAGAAAATGGTAGACAGAAATATAAAGTCACAAGAACAAACCCTGAAGAGAAAAGACCAAAAAATCTTTTTTAACTGCAAATGAATAAGTGAAACACTGCATGAAGCATCCAGTACCATTAATGAAAAGAGGTTACAAAATTTTAATACATGCAAACTCTTTCCTTTCTCTGTGTTAAAAAAGTGGTACCTCCGCGAGCAATACGAAAGGAAAATTTAAAGACACCCTTTTCCGAATTAGGTTATTGAAGTCCTCCCAAAGGGCTCTTTAGCACAAAAGCCACCAAATTGGAAACACTCCAAAAATCATAACCCCATTCTATAAAGAAAAAGTTACTAAAAAATTAAAAATTAGAGAGGGAGAGGGAGAGGGAGAGGGAGAGGGAGAGGGAGAGGGAGAGGAGAGGCAGAGGGAGAGGGAGAGGGAGAAACCAACCCCTCCTAGAACTCACAGAGCATCAAAACATGAAATCTCTCTATATATAAAAACAAACAGACAGAAATAAAAGGGCATGATATGCAAATGTATGTATGTATATATCAACAGAAGGAAAAATTAAAAACCCATATAAGAAATGGATAGAGAAAAGAAAATATACTGTTCTCTGCATTCAAACTCAAAATTATTCTCTCCAAAAGAAGCCTCAACACCCAAATCAGCATAATCCTCTGCTTCTCCTCCTCCTTCGGTCGCCACTAAAAATCTTTCATCAAAAAGACCCTTTTCTTTTTTCGAAAAACTAACCGAGTCCGACCAAACAGAGCCCGTGTTCGTAGGCCTCAATCTCGAACCCGTCTTAGGGTTAGGGTTTATGGGACAACGATTGGGTTCTGGGTTTTCCCTGCAACTCTCTTTAGCACCTGATTTTGGTGGTTTAATAGAATCGTTTGGCTTTTCAAGCCTTCGACTGCGAAGCTGAAGGTAAGATGAATCATTAGCAGGTGGGTTTGGTGGTGGGTTTGTAGCTTGCAGTCTCTGTAAAGCTAGGGTTTTGGCTCTTGTACGAACACCGAGAGAGGATTGTGGAAGCTCCATAACTGCAACGTCGCTTGTAATTTTAGCTTTTCTCATGTATTTTCCCATAGCTCAGTTTTCTGTGAGAAAAAAAAAAGACTCTGTTTTTGTTAAGGTTTCATAGGGTTCCAAATGGGGGGAAGTGAGAGACAGTGGAGGAGAGAGAAGAGGGAAAAGAGGAGTTATTTGTATATAAGGGGTGGGTAAAGTTAGGGTTGGGATTAGGGGAACAGTAACTTTAATACGGTAGTGACTAGTAAAAATCTTCTCCCATATTATACAATTGATTCCCTTGATTGCTTCTCTCATACACCTCTTTTAGATTCTCTCATACACCTCCCATAACTTCTCTAATACACTCCTCTTCTTCTTCTCTTATATAAAGGAATGCTACTGAATAAAAATAGAACGAGAATTCTCTCTGAAGATTTTCTCTCTCTTTCTCTTACTTATTCTCTCTAAATTTATGCAGCAATTATAAGAGTATATTTCTATACTTTGATAAGATTTTATAACACGTTATCAGCACGAAACTCTAACCAACTGAGACGGTAAAATTAAATTCTTGCAATTTATTATTATACTACTGGTTGGGCTATACCACCAATAATATAATTTTATTCTTATAATTGCATTTAAATTCTGTTATTTATAATGGTACCATCTATCCTTGTTAATCTTACAAGACTAAGTGGAAACCTTTTTACCATTTATTATTCCGCATTTAATATTCTGTCGGAATATCCTGTCGGTGTGAATTTCACCTGACCTGGTTCCATTATTATTACGCATTTAATATTCTGTCGGAATATCCTGTCGGTGTGAATTTCACCTGACCTGGTTCCATTATTATTACGCATTTAATATTCTGTCGGAATATACTGTCGGTGTGAATTTCACCTGACCTGGTTCCATTATTTATTATTTCGCATTTATTATTCTGTTGGGAATAATCTGTCTGTGTGGTCGGTCTATCGCATGCATGGTGAAATTCTTTTGTTATTTCATTATTTATTATTCTGTTGGAATAATCTGTCTATGCGAACTACCGCATACCAGGTGAAGATCCATTTGCATTATGCTAATAACATAAATATAAGAATATTTATATTTGTATTTTTATCACCACTTGAGGTCGTGACGTAGTTTATCTTTCATATTTCATACATGCAATTATTTATTATTTTAATAAATAATAATTGTGTTTTAACCCAGAATAGATGGCAAACTTGGCAAAAATAGATTTTTCTATTTTGAAAATATCTGGAGACAACTATTTGGCTTGGGCACTTGATGCAGAATTGCACCTTAGTGCAAATGAGTTAGAAAAGACCATTGAATCAGGAAATACATCTATTTCGGCACAAAATGCAAAAGCCATAATTTTTCTTCGTCACCATATTGATGAAGGATTAAAGACTGAGTATTTAACAGTCAAAGATCCTTTGTCTTTATGGACACAACTGAAGGAAAGATTTGACCACCAAAAATTGGTTGTTCTCCCTAATGTCAAATTTGAGTGGTGTTGGGGCCTGATATTTCTTTCATTGGGCCTGACTAATTGGGCTCATCCGTTTAATTAGCCTAGTGGACCTTTATCACTAAGTCTTATAGTCATTGGGCCTAACATTTATATTGCCTTTATTGTATCCCGTTAATAATGGGCTGGGTCAAGTGGCCGGCCCATAAGATCTTTTAATATCTAAGACTTTGACTGGTAATGATGAGGGGAGTAGGGCAGTTGACCAAGCGCCTGCAGATCATTAATGTGGATGGGATCTTATCCGGCCGACGGCAGGAACAGTGGAAAAAAGGTGATAACCTGCATGCAGTCGGCTGGGACAAGGGGTGACTGAGAGGGGGTGTCAGATGATGGTTGGTGGCACAAAAAACCGAGCATGAGAGTATAACCTAGCAAGGGGGTCTCCTAACAAAAGGTACGCATACACTTTCTATCTAGCTCAAGACACTAGACATTTTTACACCTTCCATGGTTAAACCTTGAACACCTGTATTGACTCTCACGCCGGAGCTATCCCCCGACGGTCCAGCCGTCAAGCTTTTGGTGTTGATCGTGTTTTCTGTGCAGGATTAGGGCGTCTTACGTGATTGGGACGTCATCAAAGATCTTGGCGTTAACAAGTGGCTTAATTTAAGGCTACAAGATTACAAATCAATTACGAAATATAGTTCCAATGTTTATAGAATAACTTCTACTTTGGCTTTGTGCGGAGATCCAGTTTCTGACTCCCAAATGTTAGAGAAAACACTCTCAACTTTTCATCCCACCAACATGATTCTGTCGCAACAATATAGACAAAGTAAGTTCACAAAATTCAGTGACTTATTGTCTATCCTCCTGGTTGCAGAAAAGAATAATAAATTGTTGTTGAAAAACCATCAAGTGCGGCCAACGGGTGCTACCCCATTGCCGGATATTAACAGCACGTCATTCCAGCAGAATAAACGTGACAATAGATGGTCATATAATAAGAAGCCTTGGGGACGAAAGAATAAACGAGGCCGTCGTAACAACAAATTCCAGAACCGCGACAATTCAGGCCACCAGAAGTGGCAAATGTTTGGGTCGGGTAAAAATAAAGAAAATGCAACACAGAAAAAGAACAAACCAGATGTTTGTTTTAGGTGTGGGATGAATGGGCATTGGTCGCGTACCTGTCGTACGCCGAGGCATCTGGCTAATTTATTCCAGGAGTCTCAAAAGAACAAAGTAATGGAGGCAGAAACAAACTTTGTTAATCATCAATTGAATATTGTTGATGATTCACTAATGACCAACAATGAGGAAAAAGTTGATGATATTACTGAACCTTCTGAGAGTATTTTTTGGGATATCGTTTAATTTCTTGTTTTAATAAAACACCTTGCATGTATAATATTGTTTGTTTTCATTCTATATGTGGTATGTGTTTCTCATGAATAAAATTATATTTAAAATGTAATTTTTCTTATTTATGTTTTTATATGTGTCAGACCATTTTTTTAATGGAAATGGAGGATATATGTTTAGCAGACAGTGCAACAACTCATACAATCCTTCGAAATGAGAAATATTTTTCACAACTGATCAAAGCTAAGAAAAATGTAGGAACTATCTCTGGCACATCAAATTTAATCGAGGGATTTAGAAAAGCTAGTTTCTTGCTACCAAATGAGACACAAGTTTTTATCAAAGATGCTCTAGATTCTAGTAAATCGAGAAGAAATTTGCTTAGTTGTAAAGATATTCGACTAAATGGTTTTCACATTGAAACAACCAATGAGAATGATAATGAATATCTTCTCATTACTTCTACTATCTCTGAAAAAAAGAATATCTTAGAAATATTTCATTCAATTTCTTCTGGATTATATACTATGAAAATTAGAGTAATTGAGCCTCATACTGTTATGATTCCAAAAATCATAGATCCCAAATCCTTTATGCTTTGGCATGAAAGACTCGGTCATCCAGGTACTTCTATGATGCGTCGTATTATTGAAAATTCTACTGGTCATCCTCTCAAAGATAAAAGGGTTTTTCCTAGTAGTGAATTTCCTTGTGCTGCGTGTTCTCGGGAAAAATTAATTGTTCGACCATCACCAGTAAAAATTTATAATGAAACCCCAAAATTCCTAGAGAGAATTCAAGGAGACATTTGTGGACCTATTCAACCATTGTCTGGCCCATTTCGATATTTCATGATTTTAATAGATGCTTCAACTAGATGGTCTCATGTTTGTCTTCTCTCTTCTCGAAATTTTGCCTTCTCAAAACTTCTTGCTCAAATGATCAAGTTACGAGCTCAGTTCCCGGATCATCCAATCAAGTCAATTCGACTTGATAACGCAGCTGAATTTTCATCAATGACTTTTAATGATTTTTGTATGACTATTGGAATTTCCATTGAGCATTCCGTTCCTCATATTCATACACAAAATGGTTTAGCTGAATCTTTAATAAAAAGACTTCAACTAATTGCACGACCATTAATGTTAAGGGCTAACTTGCCTACCTCAGTTTGGGGTCATGCAATTCTTCATGCTGCAGCCATCATTCGAGTAAGACCAACGGCTCTTAATAAATTTTCTCCTCTACAGTTAGTTCTTGGACAGATACCTAACATATCACACTTTCGAGTTTTTGGAAGTGCAGTATATGTTCCAATTGCACCTCCACAAAGAACTAAGATGGGAGCCCAACGAAGAATAGGTATTTATGTTGGTTTTGATTCTCTTTCTATTATCAGATATCTTGAACCTTTAACTGGAGATGTTTTTACTGCACGTTATGTAGATTGTCATTTTGATGAATCTGTATTTCCAACATTAGGAGGAGGGAAAGTTTTAAATAAAAAATCCTCTGAAATATCATGGAATGCATCAGATTTAAATTCACTTGATCCTCGTACAGGACAATGTGAAATTGAAGTTCAAAGAATTATTCATTTACAAAATATTGCAAATCAAATGCCAGATGCATTTAACGATGCTAGAAAAGTGATAAAGTCACATACACCTGCAGTGAATACTCCAGCAAGGATAGAAATACCTATTGAAAAATCAATTCCTGGAGAATTGACGAATAAGAAGAATCTAAACCACGCCAGAAGCGTGGAAGACCGATTGGTGCAAAAGACACTGTACCACGAAAATCAAAAGCAAATAAGGGAATCCCAGATGGAATATCCGCTCCAGAAGTAGCACTTATTCCAAGAGTGAAAATAGCCCCAGAAGAGGTACAAACCGCTCCAGAAGCAGCACATATTCCAAGAGTGGGAATAGCCCCAGAAGAGGTTCAAAATCTCAGTGAAGAGATAAGAGATGAACACCAAGAGATCTCAATAAATTATGTACATGATGAGAAAATATGGGATCGAAGCAAAGTCATGATTGATGATATATTTACTTTCTCTATAGCATCAGATATTACTTTGATTCCTGACACGGATCCTGAACCACAAAATGTGGAAGAATGTCGAAAAAGAAAAGATTGGCCAAAATGGAAAGATGCTATTCAAACTGAGCTACAATCTCTATTGAAAAGAGAAGTATTTGGACCAGTAGTCCAAACACCGCTGGGTGTAATCCCGGTTGGAAACAAATGAGTATTTGTACGAAAGCGAAATGAGAAAATGAAATTGTGAGATACAAAGCCCGACTTGTAGCTCAAGGGTTTTTACAAAAACCTGGTATTGATTATCAGGAGACATACTCTCCAGTAATGGATGGAGTCACTTTTCGCTTTCTGATAGGTATGGCAACCATGGAAGGTTTGGAAACACGTCTGATGGATGTTGTAACAGCATACCTATATGGCTCACTTGACAGTGAGATTTACATGAGAATCCCTGAAGGATTGAAAATGGCTGAATCACAAAGGCCACGTCACATATATTCAATCAAGTTACAACGCTCATTGTATGGGTTGAAACAGTCTGGTCGTATGTGGTATAATCGACTTAGTGATTATTTAATAAAAGATGGATATATAAATGATCAAATATGTCCATGTGTTTTTATTAAGAAATCACAAATTGAATTTTCCATTATTGCTGTATATGTGGATGATTTGAATCTTGTGGGTACTCCTAAAGAACTCACAAGAACTGCTACTTATTTAAAAGATGAATTTGAAATGAAAGATCTTGGAAAGATAAAATTCTGTTTGGGAATACAAGTGGAGCATTTAGCATCTGGAATTTTTGTTCATCAATCCACATATGCTGAAAAGATTCTCAGTCGTTTTCATATGGATAAAACTCATCATTTGACTACCCCGATGGTTGTTCGATCTTTAGAAGTTGATAAAGATCCATTTCGACCTCTAGAAAGTGGGGAAGAAGTTCTTGGACCTGAATTTCCATACTTAAGTGTAATAGGTGCTCTTATGTATCTTGCAAACTGTACACGACCTGATATTACTTTTGCTGTCAACCTGTTAGCAAGATACAGTTCTTCTCCGACTAAGAGACATTGGGATGGGATCAAACACATTTTGAGATACCTCCGTGGAAGTATAGATCTTGGGTTATTTTATCCAAGAAATTCAACATCGCAATTGGTTGGATATGCCGATGCAGGATATTTATCAGATCCACACAATGGAAGATCACAAACAGGTTATGTATTTACATATTGTAACACAGCTATATCCTGGAAATCCACAAAGCAAACCATGACAGCTGCATCTTCAAATCACTCAGAAATTCTTGCTATACATGAAGCAAGCAGAGAGTGTGTTTGGTTGAGATCAATTATTCAACATATTCAAAAGTCATGTGGATTACCATCAATCAAAGACATTCCTACAATTTTATATGAGGATAACGCTGCATGCATTGCTCAACTTAGAGGAGGATACATCAAGGGAGATAGAACAAAGCATATTTCACCTAAATTCTTCTTCACACATGAGCTACAAAAGAAGGGTGATATAAATGTGCATCAAATTCGATCATGTGATAATCTAGCCGACTTATTCACAAAGTCGCTACCAAATGCAACGTTTGCAAAACTTCGGAAAATGATTGGAATGTGTCGACTGAAAGACTTGTGACAACATTTCATCAAGAAGCAATAAATTCCTTTTTGAGGGGAATACTGTACTCTTTTTCCTTAGTCACGGTTTTTATCCCAATGGATTTTTCCTGACAAGGTTTTAACGAGGCAGTCAGTTAAGATATTTATGTAAAAGATATGTACTCTTTTCCCCTTCGTTAAGTTTTTCCCACTGGGTTTTCTTAACAAGGTTTTTAATGAGACATAAACTTTTATCGTAGGGAATCAGGGGAAGTATTATACAATTGATTCCCTTGATTGCTTCTCTCATACACCTCCTTTGGCTTCTCTCATACACCTCCCATGACTTCTCTAATACACTCCTCTTCTTCTTCTCCTATATAAAGGAGTGCTACTGAATGAAAATAGAATGAGAATTCTCTCTGAAGATTTTCTCTCTCTTTCTCTTACTTATTCTCTCTAAATTTATGCAGCAATTATAAGAGTATATTTCTATACTTTGATAAGGTTTTATAACATCCCACAATATATTCCTGATTTGATAATTTCAAGTGGGATAAAGATGAGTAAGGATAAAAGAAAAAATATTGTATTAAATTAAATTTTAATATTTTTTAAAGATAACTATTACTACTATATTAAATGGTCAATAGAATTTTTATTTAATCATATAAAGTTAAATTATAATTTTTAGTAATATTTTATTTGCTAGGTTGCATTTCATAAAAATGGAGTATTAACTTTAAATATGTTTATTCTTTAAGTTACAACAATTTTAAATTAATTACTTAAGTAGAATATAAGCTTAGTAGTCCTCATAAGAAAAATATCAAATGTATAGTGGTGTAAAATATGGTTATTAATAGTATTTTTCTATCAACAGGCGGTAACTCTCACGAATTTACTGACCAAAATTTTATTATTATTTTTTTTCTTATTTTAAAAAATAAGATAAGTCAAATTAGAGTATTTTTATTATTACTAAAAATTAAGACGATCATCTATTGAAAATTGAACACAACGAATTTAAAAGCAAATGATATTTGACTTATTTTCACGATGAGCCCATTATATTAGAGCCCGTTCTGCAATCATTTATTTTAAATTAATTTAAAATTCAAATATAAATTATTTTAAATTGTAATTTATAAATAAAAATATTTGATATTAAATTAATTTTTTTTTATGAATTCATGAGAATTTACACCAACGTTTAAAAACTGACACTGATGATAATATTAATATAAGTACCTTACATAAATTAATTTCATTAAATGTGCATTCATTCGCATACAAAAAATTCAAAATGTCAAAGTCATTTAAGAGCTTTAAAGTAAATGGAGCTTAAGATTCATCTTAATCTTAAGAGCATTTTAATACTCCCTCCCTTTCATAAGGAGTAGTAGTACTCCATAAGAAAAAGGATATATATGTCGTTAACTTTTATGATTAAATTAAATTGTAATTAATATAAAATTCTAAATGATGCATAAGATAAAATAATATTGTGTGAGTTATTACTCCTTCCGTCCCAAATTAATTGCTCAGTTTTGACTTTTTAAAGTCAAATTAACCATTTTTAAAATAAATCTTTTTATTATTTTTGCTAAAATATTGGTAAAGAGATTATAACCTGAAGAAAATATATACAATTTATTATTAATCCTAATTTTTATAATTTTAAAAATATATTTATATATGCTTAATTATTAATTCTAAAAATAGTTAATTTAACTTAAAAAAGTCAAAATTGAGCAATTAATTTGAGACGGAGGAAGTATTTAATTTCTTTCCAACTCAATATGTCAACATTTATTATTAACATAAATGTCGTGATATATAAACTACTAGTATAATCAATCTTCATTTGTTACACCAAGTGAATGAATATAGGGCTGGCTTGATCAAAGTAATAGAGAAATAATTAATTAGAATATATTAATTTTATAAATAGCATAATTAAAAAGATTGAAATCTATTATTAGAAACTGACTTAAGTTATACTCCCTCCGTTTCTGAATATAAGTCGTTTTAGAGTTGTGCACAAGTACTAAGAAAATGTTTGTATATCATTAAATATAATATTAATTGTCTATATTGCTCTTGTATCGGAAAAAAAAGAGTGTTATTTATTGGGCAAAAAATAGTATAAAACTAAATTTATATTTATTACTTGGGGTAATATTAGAAACTAAACAATTAATGCTTAGAAATTCTCAAACGTGAAACGACTTATATTAAGGAACAAAAATAATTCTCTAAAACAACTTATATTAAAGAAGGGAGAAAATATTATTTTGTCATTTTTAGACGTAATAAAGTCATCACTCTGCACAAACACAACGATGCAGAAAAAAAGTCTTATAGTTGAATGGTAAAAAATATTATTCATAAAATTTAGGTGCATGAGTTCTTATAATTTTGATAAAAATATTAAATTTTACTCGAATATAAAAGAAAAAAAATGATGCAGAAAACTGAGTCAAATGGGGCCATTTAAGCCGAGCAAGAAAGAAGAGGGTTCATTTGACTTTGGAGTTGATACATTTATTACTGTAAAGTGCCCTTTTACGCATATTATGAAATAACAAAATTATTCATATTTTAATTTTCATTTAATTAAATAATTTTTTATACATAATTAGTGATATGATCTTTACTTAAATATAATCTTTATAAATAAATATTACTTAAATGTATTATAGATAAATTATTATATAAAATAAATTATTTAATATAAATAGACATTTAACTTATTATAGATAACTTATTATTATTTTTATTGTAGGAGGGAGAGTATAAATTTCAACATACATTAAAGAAAAAGTTGAGCAATTTGATTCCCTTTGCCATTAATTTCTCCCATTTACTTAATTAAAATGATTACCGTGTTGAGAAATTGGAATTGGTTTTGGAAAACTTTGTTCATGAGTAGTACTGCCGCCTACTCGATAATATACCAGTGGAGAATGGAGATGGTGGTTGGAATGAACTCCATTTGTATTCGCAAAAATTTAGCAATTTGTCATAATAATCAAACGGTAAGAGTCACTGTACTTCTTCTAGTCTAGATTAAATTTGTGCATGCATGCATATATATATAATTGTAATATCTGGATTATTATTATTATTATTATCTCGAGAACTATTGAGCTCTTGTTACCTTTAAGTAAAATATATTTAAGTGATTATTAAAATATATAAATCTTTTCGTCCGAAGTAGTATATCCATGCATGCATGAGAATTGAGATAGAAAGAAATCAATAATGATCGTATATATCTTAATTTATTTTATCTTATTGTATAAGTATATTTTTATATCGGTTTATGGTCAAATATTAGTGGAGTAGTAAATTTGAGTATTGAAAGCAAACACACATTTATTGGGAGTGGGAGCAGAAGAAACAAAAGGATAACCAAATTGTGCTTCTCTCGTTTCAGTTCGTTGTTGTCTAGAGTATTAACCCCAGCTTTAATTAATCCCATCTTTTTTTTTCCCACCCCTAATTTCGGGCTTTGCCGTACAAAAAGGCACAGTAATCAAGGGTTAAAGGACTTAGTAGTGGAGTGGAGTAACATTTTACTACTAGTATTTTGCACCCTCAACCTCAGGCCTCAACTATATTTGGCACTCACTACTAGTAATAAGTAATAATAGCCCTGCACTGCACTGCGCTGCGATATGCGTACCCCCGTAAAAGGGAGTATCTTTTTACATATATACATCCCCGCCTAATCTCTCTTTCTCTATATCATTATCATTAGTTTGGCCAAATTGGAAAATCCAAACCAGCAGCCACAAAAGAAAGAATAGGAATCTGGCCGGCTCTGTTTCAGTTTCAGTTTCAGTGCAGTGTATATTACTCCACTCCACTCCACTATATTTAGCGATGCCGCCCGTGTTTGGACGTCTAAATAAATATATATATTTTTAAAAGTTTATTTAATTTATAAACACACGGTATATTCATTCTCCAAAGAATAATGCTAGAGATGCAACTTATTTTACAATTTATCGATGTGACATACTCCACCTTAACTTTTATGTGGAGTCGAATACTACATTAAAATAATTTATTCATTAATATGCTGAGGTATAACATGCCACATCAACAAATTATAAAATAAATTATGTCTCTAGTATTACTCTCCTCCAAATACACCCACCATACCATACCATACCATTTAACATACCAAATAAGCTAACCTAGAAGGATTCTACTAACCAACCATCCCTACTTTTAACACCTGGTAAAGTGAAGGGAGTTAAATTACTACTGCTAGGTAAATACTACTACTACTCCACTATATACATACAGTAAAAAAAAGCCGTACATATACGTACGTACAATTGATTACTGAGCCAATCATGACTTGTGCACGGACTGACGGACTTCCCGCCCACATATTTAACTACTTACAGATTATGCTTTCAAGTCCTCCCGCCTTTTCTACCCCTGCCCTGTGAATGAATGAATCAGCAAAGAAATCAACAAGTATCTCTCAATATTCATAATCATCATATATGAAATTACAATAATAAATCTCTCAATTTGAACCATGTTAAATAAACAATTGATAAATTATAAAAATACACTTCTAAAGTGCCCCGTTTCAACCTTCCAGTGGAGTGAACTCTTGACATTTCATTTGAAGGTTCAAATCATTATCGACATGCAACACTAGACAAAATTGAATGCAGTCATAAGCTGAATAATATTGCTTCTCGTTACTGTGCTCTTTATATATATATATATATATATATATATATATATATATATATATATATATATATTACATGATAAATATAGAAAAAAATCATCATACATAACAAAAAAACTTGAAAGCTTTACAGTAAAGAGGGCTGCATTAAACCCTTTCATGTAATTCCTGACAGAAGCAGAATGTGGACCTAGAAGGAAATTCTTAGGCATCGAGACACGTTTGTTTTGGTCCAAATCCTCGAGGCATAAATCACCATAAGATAAATTCAATCGCCACACTAGGACCAGAATGTACACAACAGATACAACATTGCTAGATTGCCATTTTGTTGTGCAAAGCTACAACACAATCAACATGGCAATGCTCAGACACAAATGTCCAGAGTTTCGCCTATTCCATTTCATGTGGTGGGCAACAGCTCGCCACTTTGATCCTCTACAAGACTTGTTGGGGTATCAGGGGCCACCAATCCGTTTTCGGCACTCTGCTGAGCATCATCAACAGGAGGAACAACATTTTCTGGATTTTCTACATCGTTGTTGGGAAGATTAGGCACAGCAGAACCATCCTCTACCTGTCCCCTTATCAGCCTCAAAATCATACTACGTACGGAATTTGATCGCACAATTTCAAACCTGTGTTCCGGGGTATGCTGCTGATTAAACCTGCCAGGTAGCTTGGACCTAGTATTGTAACATTCTCCACAAAGGTCAAAGCCTATAGCCTCGACACAATCTTTGCATTTATATCTGCTTCCGGTTATTGGATACATCTGCAGCAATGAATCAAGGTGTTATCTTAGCACATAGTATTATACTATTATATGTCAATGAAATTTAGAAAGTAATTTGTACTGCAAGAACAAACAATCACTCAGTTCATCAGATACTGAAGGTTCATGCCTGACCAATCTCACACACACCATAGTTGTTAAGTCGTTAATCGAAACGAGTCGATGGCTGACTGCTTAAGCGACTAGTCACCTGACTAGTCGTAGTAACAAATTATTTACAATACTCATTTTATACACACACATATATATGTATAAATTTTCAAATTACAATTAACATAAAAATTACAATTTCAAAATCAAAACTATTAAATATTATTGATAATAAAAATTAATTAAACACCTATCAGAATCTTTGTTCATATCATAACTTTCGACACACGAACTATCCCCCATTTAGATATCTTTAATTGGGTGGGTTACTGGGTTATGGAACAATTAGAATTTGGAATTAAGTTGGATAAATTAAATTTGAGTTTGTTCCCAAGTCGGATAAATCGTTGATTTGAATCAACTAAGCGACGACTAACTGTTCAAGTCGCACGACTTGGCAACAACTAACTGTTCAAGTTGCAGTACTTGCACCTCCAGTAGCTACTAGACAACTAGACGCCGACTAGTCGTCGCTTAAGTGATGACTTGATAACTTGATAACTTGATAACCATAATTTATTATTAATATACCCTCCATATATATATATATATATATATATATATATATATATAGGGAATTGATGCTCTATCCGACGAGACAGACATTGCGAGATCAGCTCCGCTATTTCGGTTATAAATATTGAAAATAAAGGATTGGTTGTGTATATGAAGTACACTGAAAAATAATGGAAACATAATTGACCATGAATTGCTGACAAAAGGTTGTGCTCTACTCGAACCACAGGTATAATTATCAACCATGAGAAGAAAAGGTTAAAATAAAATAGGATTACATGGATTTACCCCGCAAAAATCGCAACCAACTCCAAAATGAACGTTTAAGTTGTGGTCACCCCACGATGGCCAAAAATTTTCTTCTGATGGAAATGAGAAGTGGACACCTTCCTTACCAGCTTCTGCTGAACCTGAAAGCACATATAACATGACAAATGAAAGCGCACAATGCGTAAAGATTTACTTGACAGTGGTCATTTCTCTCTCTCTCTCTCTCTTTCATACACAAAAAAAAAACACAGATGCACACATACAGGCAAAGAGAAAGAGAATTATGATTCAGGCTCCAACAAGGTTATAATGCAATAACAGAGCTTATCAGAGTCATAGGTACTCTGATATAGTTAACTACTGAAATAGAGCTCAATCTTACTGGAACCATCATTTAGGTGAAGAACTGTAAATAACTTCTTAGTTTTCTTTGCAAATGACACTCTAGGAAGACCTATGCAACAATTGAAGCCCCTAATCAACCTGTTAACTTTTCTCTATGCATCCATATTCAAACAAGTTCAGAAGTAGGCCACGAAATCAATCTGCAGACTGCAGCATATTTGCTTATTGAGCTTTCACTTTGCATTATATAGTTTGATATGCAGATAATATTCCTAAATGGTCATTCATCTTATGGTTAAATTGCAGGCATAGACTGATCTACTAGGAACAAACTAAAACAGTGGGGAAAGATTCAAGAAGATACTTGTGTACTTTGTGGTAATTACTTAAAGTGGTACAAAGAGACGGGCAATAATGAAATATAACTGAGAAAATGTCTTGTGCTAGGAACAGGTGAAGGGAATGCAATCGGCTTAGAAGTCGACTAGGGTGTTTACATCTTTTTGTTTTGTTTTTATCTCTCTTTTCCCTCCCTTGCTTTTTTGCTGTTGTCTATTAGCTTTTTATATATTTGTTGTATGTATTTTTATATATGAGTGGATATTTTTATTTATTGTCATGCATTTCTATTGCTTTTATTTCTATTAATATTCTTATTTTTTTCATTTTCATCTGTTTTATCTTTATTTTTACCCCGTCTTTATACTTTTACGCTTTCATATGGATTCATTTTCAGTCTAACCCAACTAATTTGGGGTAAAAGGCAATAAGGCATTGTTGACTTCAGTTGATTAAGGAGATAGAGAGAAAAAGTGCACCTTATATTTAATGGAACTCTGGGACAGTGTTTCATAATAAAGTTGAAAATTAATTATAAAAAAAGAAAAAGAAATGAAAAACAGCAACCAAAATAAGCAATGGGTTTAATTCCAAGTAACCTATTCTGCAGACAAACAGCCAGTATTTATGCTAGTAACCCATGCTTAAATAGTAATCCAAACAACAAAACTACAACTATGAATGAAAGAGACAAACCATTGAAACTTACACGTAGTTGAAGTCTCTTGCTGAAAGTCAACTTCTTTGATCTGAGTCTTGACTCTCCGTTGTGCATATTCTATAGGAAATTGGCCCTCCAGAAAATTATGAAGCTCCAAACAGACCTTCGGGAACCCACTTGGATGTAAACTTTGACAAACTTGACATCGAAGTGTTTCATTTGCTGGGATGCAGATGCAAGTCTCACAATATACTGAACCATTTGTTTCCCCAAAAAAATGTTACAAATTTGTAACTGAAATTTTGTAAGCACAGATGATAAAGCCAAAACACATAACTGGAAAAACATGCAGAAGTTTACCGTGGCCACAATTAAGAACAAGTGGTCGAAATAGCAGTTCCTTGCATGCAACACAGAGCATATCAGCAATTGAAACCTGCACGTGAGTTTCAATAGAATTTCCCTCACACAACTTGTTTTCTTCGACAGCAAGGTTACTATTCACCTCAAAACCTCCAGGAGAATTTTCATTTGGGTGGTTTCCGCCAATCCCTTGAAATGATGGAGAGACCTTAACCTGTTCCATATTTACACAACCTTCCCCATCTTCGAAGGAACAAGGATATGAAGACAAATGTGCTTTAGAATTTGTCAGGGACGATTGGCCCGTATCACCTAGATGATTCAATTTGTCATTATTATGTGACGGACATACAAGATCATTAAGCTCTGGCGAGAAGCAGTCGTTGGCCCTCTCACACTCTAAAGCACGCAAAAACAACATTGTCGTCAAATCATAGATTTTACTGGAAAACTTGTTGAAGACTAATTACATGAAGTGACTGATAGAAAAGAAGTGATTACCTAGTGTTTGAGTTTCCCTTCTCTTATAGGTAGTGGGATAGATCTTCAAAAGTAAGAAATGAAGCATCTGACATATATTGGGAAAATAATGATATGGATTCCTACATATTGGACAATGAGACTCCCGAAGACCATTCATGGATTTATGGACACACCAAAAACAGGAAACATGGCCACAAGCTGCAAATAGAAATAATTTATTAGACTGTACCAAACAGTTATAAATCCTTGCCTAGTAAAATCTTACCCAGAACAATAGGCTTGTATAGGAGATCTCTGCAATAAGCAAAAACAATGAAACTTTACTTCAGAAAGCTCACGACCAATTACAAGAATATGTCAATAATTTCATGAAGCTGCTATTCAGAAAGGAAAAGAAAAACAACAGAACCAATCCACAGCCTCTAAGGAACAATTGCAATTATGTCCCTTAACAAGCACACATACACACATATCCTGCTGTTTCGAAGTTTAGAACTCCCTCCATTCCTAAATAAGTGACGTTTTGGAAGAAAAAATTTGTTCCAAATTATCTGTCGTTTAAAACTTTCTAGGAGAATAAATTATTTACTTTCCTAAATCACCCTTACCTTCTCTCAATGTTTCAAGAAATTCTCACCCTTAGTATTAATAGTTTTCAACTTCCCATAAAAGGGTAGTGATGAAATTTCACACAGATTTTAATTATTAAATGATAGTATTAAATGACTTTCTTAATTCATGTGCAAAAACCTTAAACGACACTTATTTAGGAACAGAGGGAGTAATTAATAATGATTAAGCTTCAAAATCCAATTCAACTTTTCATATTGCAAAGCAAGCACATATGCACAAGAGTTTTCATAATAAACTTTTCAAGTCAAGTTAATATTATTTAAACAATAAACAAGAACATGCTTTCCATCATAACACAAAGATGGCATCTTTAACGTAATATGCCAAAAGTCCGTATTGTATCCCGTTAATGTCAAAAGAATGTACTACAGGATGAAAAATGTAGGGCTTCGATAGCGAGAGGGTCAACAAAAGATTTAGATTTATAGACGATAAGAACAACATTGTCGTTCTGCAGTTATAAACAGTGGTGTCACCAAAGTTACTAGAACTCTACAACTGGGACATCTGCTGCATAAGCAGCACACTTTGATAACAGAGGATCAGGATTTCTTCTTTCCTTCTCATTTTTCTATTTATTTATTTATTTAAAAGAAAAATGTCCTTTGCTGTAGGTTTTTTCTCCTTCATTTAAATCAAACTAAAAAACCATTGTACTCTAAACAAAAACTCATCCGAAATAAGAAATCTCATATTCTGCAATAACAGCTTGAATGTGGAAGTAAACTAACCGAACAACTTAAATATCCTAACAAAATTTGCTCCGAGAACTTACTACCCCTACCACTCTTAAGAAAACTAATTAAACGAAATTCCACCAAAATTACATTTGGAAGGTGTGCATTTATTCTAATCTTACAGATTCTAATAATCTTGATTAGTGAACTTGAAAATTGTTTTTGATTTAATTGTTACACTTTTTTAGCTGTTACAATGTCAACATATCACATATGTAAGAGCATTTTCAGCATATGGACTATTTGCTGGACTATATTTAGTCCATATAACATCATAAGATGTCCTTTAATCTTCAATCATTTCAGCAGATGGACCATGGACTATAATATAAAAAGATTAAAATAATCAATGAATTCAAAAAACTCAAATATAATAAAAAATAATATAATATATCGGAGGACCATGATTTTCCATCAAAAAATAAATTAAAGAGATATTATCAATAAAAAAATAAAAATCAAATATAATAAAAATATAAATTATTATTAACAAAATATTTAAAATTGTTAAAGGTTGAAGTGGTTGATTGAGAGATAGTAAAACATATTGAATTATTGTGCATATTTATAGATTTTTCAATTTCTATTTGTTACTTTTTTTTATTAGACTCTTCTCATCTTCCTCTTCTTCTTCTTCAACCTCTTCTTCATCAGAATCCCCCTTTTCCTTCTTCACCATCTCCCTTCTCCTTCTTCTTCATCAGCATCTCTCCTATTTAAATATATTAAAAATTATAGTCCACCAGATTTGATTACTTGATATAGTCGTTTTGGCTTGCTGGAAATTTCGATGGACTATCTTTAGTCTGGAGCGAGATTTGTATCCTAGACTAAATATAGTCTAGCATTTGTTCATTACCGACCTGCTCGAGATGCTCTAAAAACCTTTAATGGCCATTAAGGCAAGCTACAAAGATTGCTTTTTTATGTTCAATAACTAGTCAGATTAATAATAGAACAATGTTTTTTGAGTTTAAAGTGAATTCTAAATATGCAAATCAACAAAATTTCTCCCAAATTCAGTGAGAAGATAAATCCATAACCTACCTAATCACAAACAATTAGGTCAATATAAGCTCCGAAAAGAAGTGAAACTTTTAATTAAATAACAAATTACAATACTATATCTGAGACGTATACAAACATGCTCAAAAGAGAAGAGGTTTCTAAACAATTATAAGGGAAAATTACAGGCAAACGCAGCAAACAAAGGAACCAGAGATTTGCTCATCTGGTTGAGTTTCCATTGCAGCCATGAAAATTGGATTAGTTTCTCGGATTCTCCTTTCGATACAGAGATGAGTTGAGAAATTCGAAGCACAATAGCGTATGGTATTCACCGAACCCGAATGCTTTAAACGGAGCATTTATCGAGGGCCCAATAAAGCGATAATGGGCTATCTGGTAGTCACTCTATCTATGTAGGCTATCTGGTACTCACTTTATCTATATGGATCTGTAATGGGCTCCATATTTTCCTCAATGAGCGTATTTGTCTGTTTAGAAACTTAGCACATACATTACAAAACATCTCAACCTTTAGCCCGTGTGATATGACCCAACTCATATTAACTATGAGATTAGGAGTTCAATCATTGGTAGTGGTCAAGGAAGTGTGTGATAATGGTAAGGTGTGTGTGTTAAATTAACATAAAAAAAAAAAGATATGACATCGTCCGGATTTAAGAATATAAATTAATTTTTTTTATAGGTCGTTGATAATGTCAAAGTAATTGGCGTAATGTCGTATGCAACCAAAAATAAAATCTCATTGTGAACAACAATTATGTAGTTGTACAAGTAAGAGTCGATCCCACAGAGAATGATTAGTATAGTTTTATGCTTTGTGAATCAAATTGGGGGGTTTTGAGTGTTGTTGATTAAATAATTAAATAACGCAAAATAATCTAACTAAATAAGTCAGGAAAACGAACCTTGAATTAAGTCAACTTCCACCTCAGAACCTTACAGTGATCATTAACTTAAGCATAATCAATTAATATCTTGAATATTCATCATTGGAATTACCTCCGTGTCTTTCCTTAATTTTAATTAGATAGAAACAAGCGATCTAAATAACCGTAACTATTAAACAATTTTAGACAAGCGCTGAAAGTTTAATCTAGTAGCAATTTTAAGAGAGAAAAATCGATGAACTTAAACAACACAAACGCAAGCGGTTATATTTAATTTAGTTGAGTATTTTTCCTAAGATATAATAATCTCATGATCTCAATTATTAACCTTAGTTGCTTCACAAATTAGAGTAACCAAACAATTAACGATTTGATATCTAACTTAGCAGTAATAATAAGCTAGTATGCATTCAAGCAATTAAACATATCAATCATAAAAATTAAGTGTAAAAGAATAATCAATACTCAAAATATAATTTGAACAATTAAAATCAATTAGATCTCACAGTGTAATAATATGAGATTTCCGTCTCCTTAAACCAAGAATAAGAGTTTAGCCCCGCATGACCATGGAATCACCAAAGAATAATAAAGAGAAAGTTCATGAAACAATGGAATCACCAAAGAATAATACAGAGAAAGTTGTAAACAATAATTTTATTAATTGAATGAAATGTGTCAATTACATCAACTTTGTCCCTCAATTATACTACTCAAAAGTAATCATAATAATAAAAGAAATAAATTACATAATCATCCAATTTAAAATTAGAAAATCCTAACTAAATAAATCTTAATTACATTAGTATTAAAAACTAATCTTTTAGAATCTACTTCTTTTTTTTATTCCTTGTCGCGTTCGAAAATTATTTTACCGCGTGAAGCTAAGGTGAATCCGCTGAAATTCCATATTAGGGCATCAATTATTGAATCATTCGACTGCTAGGAATTCATAAAAATTAAATATGCCATGTAATCATATTAGTTTCTAACTAGGTGATAGTCTGTGCAATTCACGAACTAGTTTATATAATAAATTGTATAATTTGTCAAACATTCATGTTAAAAAAAGATTGGAATTACACAATTCATGTACTAACTCATATCCTACAAACTTCAGAACACTTAAGTCCTTTTTTATAAATAAATTAAATTAATAAAGCTTAAAAATAGTAATGTATGTACTCTATAGTCCATAGACAACATAAAATCTAAATTTCAAGCATTTATTAATAACTACTACTAAATGTACAATCATTTCATAGATGAATATATTCTCATTTCTCATATTACTACTTAAGTCTATTAAACAACTATATTTAGCAGTTCAGTCTTCGTACCTAACTTTCAAGGTTTTTTTGTGTTTAATCAACAATATACATTAATTTGCAAGAACAATATATATTCGTCACATTACTACTTGATCTATTAAACAACTATATCTAGCAGTTTAGTCTTCGTACCTAACTTTCAAGGCTTTTCTGTGTTAAATCAACAAACAATATACATTAATTTGCAACAACTCAACTATTAAATTTCAAATATACATGTACTGAAAGCATATATATAACTTAATAAATGAACAGAACTTGCTAAGAACAAATAGAAACACACATATAATAGCTTCACAATTTCCTCAAGACACAAATACAGTAAAATTCACATCATTTTACAAACCATGAGAGAGTTCCAAGGATCGTCTACTTTATATGTCAGCTTTTGCAGAGTAATTTAGTGATCTCTCACAAAAATCATTATCTTGGTGAGTTTCCATAATACGGGGATTGTTCCTTATGCTTCAAACTCAAGACTTTCACATCTTCCTTATGAACCTGTAGAGTTATATGGTGCTCCGATTGATATTCCTCTTGATTCAGCTACGAAAAATGGAATTGCTTACTAATCCATATACCCACCAAATAAGATAAATAAAGGTATTAGTAACTATCCATTAAGATATTAAAAAAATGGGGTAGTTATTCAAGAATAAAATTATATACATTAGATATAATTTTGTATATGATTGTCAGAAAAACAATGCCTAACACATTGAGGCTCTTGATTAAGCTTCAAAGATAAAATACAAAGATAGCAAATTAAAGAGCTTGAAATTCTTTGCTATGTAGTTTTTGATTATCCAACTAAAAAAGAAACAAATAAAAGTTACTTTATAAGAGGAGGTTCATCAGCTATTATCATTTTGAGAGAGAAGTTAGAGAGGAGAACCCACATTGCCCCCATTCTCTTTTGGGAATCTGTCCCATGAAAGCTGTCATATATACATAGATGCAATGCATCTGCATTCTTAATCTTTTGCCATACAAAATTAATTAAAAAATTAAATTTAAGAAAATAAATAAAAATTATCCATAAAATCTTTCAATCACAAATTCATTATTCTTCAATTCAATAAAAAACTCATTAGGCAACATACAATTTAAACTATTCATGAAAGTAATTATTAATTAAAAAATAATAACTACCTTTTATCAAACTCCATTCATTCTAACTATAAAATCAATTACCTTTGGAATGAGGTAATATAAAAGCATCTAAATCCTCATCAAATATAGTCTCTTTATCAAGCTGACTCATCACATTCTTTTGTTAAGAACTACCTACAAAGCTCAATAAAACCAAAACTATTAGCAAAAACTTTTTGTGAGAATCCATCCAACTATTTTGTTGTAACTGCCCACAAAATTTTAACCTTTAAAATATTTCATGAGCATTTATAAAACATATTTGATGCAACATATTGCAAATGTAAAGTATACATATAACTATTGTGATCAAACATATAGAATGTTAAAAATAAAATAATTCAAATATAAAAATACAGAAGACATGAGTCAAATAAAATACAGAAGATATGAGACTATCAAATATAAATAGCAAGACCCTTAATCAATTTAAGCCAATTTTGTTCAATTTCACTAAATTATTTACCGAGTTGGTCTAATCTCATGTATTTACCAATGCCGAGGGGCATTGGGACTACCATTAGATGGATGACTTCCTTGTTCATATCCTTCCATATATGCATTTTTAATTTGTTTACGAAGTTTAGCATAAACATCTTGCTTTGAAGCTCCATATTATTTCATGCAACACTCAACTGTTGACGCTACGTCTCCTCTTTTCTTTCCTGCTCAATCTACAAATATATTTAAGGAATATATTATGTAAACTCTTAAGTGCAAAAATGTAAATTTTGAAGTACTGGTTATGGCATGACACATAAAGAAAGATGCATTTGTAAAATAAAAACATAAAAATAAAGATGCAATTGTAAAATGACACATTTAAGGAAAACTTTCATTTTCCAAACATATAACATATATACTGGTCATGGCATGATATTACATAGGCAATTGCATAGGTAATCTGTAGTCCAAGCTAGGCACAATTGCATAGGCAATTCATGCATTTTTCTCTACTTCCCTTCCTTGTTCTTCTGAGAGCAGATTATGACTGATGGAAGTTCAAGCAAACTCTAAGATGAAGTTAAGTACTATCCTTCAAATCATTTATAAAAATACCTCAATCATCCAAAGCCTTAAACAATAGTTTTCTGAAGATCTGGCACCTACTAAAAGAATAAGAATACTTCAAGAATGTGGCTCAATAGCCATAAATCATTCAATACATTCAGAACAAATAATCCAAATATGAGAATAGACCGATTGCAAACCAAATTTCATTTAATTAATTGTTATGTTCTTTATGGATTAAACAATCGTTCAACAAAGGAATTGCTTTAAATAACTAAATACATACTTAACAAACAACAAACAATTTTAACAAAGTAATCACCACATCAGCCAGAATGAATTCATACATGATAACTCGATCAAATAATCGAAGAGATCTGAGAAAATAACTTGAGATCACCAAATAACTACTGTTCAATTACAGAATAGTCCTAATGGGTCTAGTCCAAGGATCCAGCCCATCTCGTAAGTCCAATACGGAATAGCCCAAGTTCAAGGAGTCTGGTGAGCCCAGCAGGTGTGGTCCATCATGGTTGGATTAATCGAGCCCATTAATAAGAAGTTACGTACGCCCACATCACGAAGGAGGTGGTCAGGCCTCGTCCTCATATCTCAAGCAGAGCACAACAACCATCTGGCATGTTAGGAAGAAGTGTGGAGCTCCACTAAAGTAGTGGTCTTAGTGGCTACTTGTGCACCCCAAAACTGTCATGGGGTCGGCTATAAATAGAACGCCACACCATCACCGGGAGAAAAACTCACTTTTGATATCTTTAATCTTGTACTCTCTCCAACATACTTGATATAATATAAAGTGTCAGGCGACTATAGCCATTCGACAGTGGACTAGGTCAACTTGATCGAACCACTTTAATACTCGTCTTATTTATTACTTTTATTATCGCTTTTATAATTACTTGATTGGTGTTTGTACAAAGGGCATTTTGTGCATCATCAGTTTGGCGCCGTCTGTGGAAAATCGAAAAGATTTTCATCTTTAAACATCTACTCCAATGGCGATTACAACCAGGTCAATGAACCAACCTGAAGACAATCCACGACTAGAGGAGGGTGCTCCTCGCACACTAATCCCGTCTCAAATACTTCAGCTCCGAATCCACAGCAAATGATAGAGACCATGCAGCAGTTGGCTACCCAAAACCAGCAGATACTACAACTCTTGCTCGCCGGACAAGGAGAAGGACTGCGAATAGGAGGACCACAAGGAGCTCCAACCCCTGGACATCAAGGAGCTCCGCACAAGGGAGCCCACCCTGATCCACCTCCTACTTCCCAAGGAGGAGATCTTCATCTCCAAAAAGACGAAGGCGAGAACCAAAGCGTGGAGCATGGGAGTCACTCCCATGATCATTCTAGGGGAGCCTTTAATCACTGGGACGAGAAAATTAAGGAAGTGCAAAACCAACTAGGTGATGTCTTCAACGCCATGAAGGCTCGAGGACCAGAAACTGTGGATTATCTTGTGGGGCGAACAGACACGCCTTTCAAGCCCGACGTGGCGAACTATCCACTCCCTCAAAAGTTTAAAATGCCATCCGTGGAGACCTTTGACGAAACGAAAGATCCGCTAGATCACCTCGAAACATACAAAACCCTGATGCAGCTCCATAACATCCCTGATGAAATCATGTGCAGGGCGTTCCCAACCACCTTGAGGGGCTCCGCTCGACAGTGGTTTGCCAAGCTCTCTCCAGCCTCCATCTCAACCTTTGCTGAGTTGAGCAGGTCTTTTGTGTCCCACTTTATTGGGGGGCGACGTCATCAAAAGCCCGTCACACACCTCCTCAACATAAAGCAAGACAAAGATGAGAGCCTGAGGGACTTCCTCACTTGTTTCAACAGAGAGGTTCTTCAAGTAGAGGAACCTGATGATAAGGTAACCATGACCGCCTTTTTGGGAGGTCTCCGCTCGTCAAGTTTTCTTTTCTCAGTGATGAAACGTCCGCCAAAGAACATGACTGAGCTATTAGCAAAGGCCCAGAAATACATGAATGCTGAGGACGTCACAAGGGCCAGACGAGGTGAATCCTCCAGAGCGGGAGAGAAGAAAAAAGGAAGAGACAGGGATGACAAGAAAGAGACTGACAGCAAATCTAGCAGGACAGAGTGGGTGTCCGCCAAAGACAGACTCGGTCCTGCTCCTCAGAAAGACCGACGACCATTCACTCCCCTCAATGCCACTGTCGAGCACATTCTTTTACAAATTCAGGATGACCCCACCATAAAGTGGTCGGCGAGGATGAAGTCTCCTCCAAACCGTAGGAATCCGAACAAGTACTGTCGTTTTCATCGTGACCACGGTCATGACACTGACGATTGCTACGAACTCAAGAAACAAATTGAAGATCTCATTCAACGCGGTCAACTCCGCCAGTATGTTGCTTGTAACGCCCCCAAAACAGGTCTAATCCATCCAACCCATTCTGAGTCGCCAAATACATGGTACAGAAAATAACTACAACTTTATTATTACAATTGTCGTGCAAAATACGACAACACATATACTGTGAGTTTAAATACAAATATTGTCATCTAGACAGTATTCATACTCAACTAAGAACTCATTATACTTATTGATACACTATTTTACAAAATAGTGAGGACTACTAAAACAACTGTCTTGAACCATCATTCCACACCCCGACTAGTACTCGCTACATTCTCGCCTCTTGAGAAGAAAGATGGAACAACAAGGAAAAGGGTGAGCTCAACTAGCCCAGTAAAGAATATTATGACTAAGATAATATACAACAAATTATCATTAGTCTTCAACAGGGAAAAATTTAATAGAATACAATAGACAACAACTTTTAAATCAATATTCGCAGCGGAAAATAATAATTCATAGAAGAGTTACGTAGAGAATGAAATCTACAATTATCTATGAATTTAAAAGTCCATCATCAACATTTTATCCCTGTAACATCAATCAATAAATATCTTGAATCAAATAGTCATCTTTGCACTACAGGCCAAAGATATTCATCAGTTGGTCATGTTCATCTCAACACCTGTTCATCTTTGCACTACGGGCCAAAGATATTCATCAGAAATCATTCATCTTTGCACTACAGGTCAAAGATATTCAATTATATCATCATTTAGGACTGAGGATGATGAAAAATATTTTTAAGGAAACGAATTCAGTGAAACAAAATAATAAATATTAAAGATTCGTATTTCAGCTATTCCATGTCCAAAAATACCTCATAAATAATCATAGTGGAGTAAAATTCAAGAATGATCAAAACATGAATACAATCAAAGCTAGTATCCAGAATAGATATTTTGGACGAAAAGAAAAAAATTTTATTTTTCGGTGAATAGTAACTCGTGAATAGTAACTCATGAATAGTAACCCTGACATAAAAAGTTCTAAATTTGATAAAAAGTTCAGATCAATACTTCGGCATAATGATATTGATGAAAATAATATCATTTAAGAAGAAATAACATCCCTTACCTCGGAAAGACGGTACTTCTGACTGGAATACTAGATATAGTACAGAAGGAAACTTGCACCGTATAACAACACTCAAAGTATCAAATACTCACAAGAATACGCTCGATATAGAGAGAGAAATAGAGAGAAACTTGTGTTTCTGGTGTGATTTTCAATTCTAACCTAAGAACCCTATTTATAGAAAAATGCTTAGAACACCAAAGCAGAAAATTGAATATAATAATATTTATATTTACAAAATTGTCAAGCCCACCTCTTGAAATCTGATTTCAGCTCATTGCACATGTTTAATGCAGCCCACCAAGCAAAAAAAACGATTTTGTAAATAAGAATAATTAAAACTTTCAAAACCCAATTATTTCGGAACTTCAGAACTTCAATAATTCATAATAAATAGCCCTTTTGTCAGAAAATTCGAATCTCGCGAGTTTTTATAGAAAATTCAATTCTCTACAACTTTGCAGAAGAAAGTTTTTCCAAATTCCAAACAGAAATTGACCGAAATCCACAAACGGGTGATTTTACCGTCAATAATAAATTTTCGGTCAAGAATTATGTCCACCAACACACAAAACATGTGTTAATCATTTAATGCCACAAAAATACTCTTCCTCCTCATATACTCATATATCCCATATTCATTGTAAAAATATCACCATCAATATATTATTAAAATAATATATTTAAATGAATTATTTTATCAGAAAAAGATAAAATATTAATTTTCAACAATTGTCACATTAAAAATTTTCTCCATCTATATCCACATAAAATCAATATTTTTCTCATCATATAAATCAATAATTAATTATACACAAATAATATTACAGAATCACAGTACTGGCAACCAGGCCGTTTCTAGGAAAGAGGGGGCTTTCCAATAAGGATTTCTCCTTACTGGTGCGCAATTAGATGACCAAACCTCTCCTTAGACAGAACTTTCTAGACATTGCCAATAATATTATCTAATAATATTATTCAGATAATATGAATTATTGTTCCGATAATAGAAAATATTGTGTAGTGACAATTATTAAAACAACAGTAATATAAAATATCAACGCAGCAATTATTGAATCAATAAAATACAATATTGAACAGTAATTACTGTAACAATTATTGAGTAGTGCCTTCTTACGTAAGAATCAATAATTGGTGCAATACCGTGTGCTACTGTGCAACAACGCGTATTACTGTGTTTTAACCACCGGGTATTCCAACAGTATTAACGGTAACAACTACGCCGTTATTTATAAACAACTTATTTTTGTCGTTTTCTTCATCCAATCGCTTTCCGTTATGGGGCTCACACAAGGCTGCGCCGTCGTACGAATATTCTCTGACAACAAGAATATTCCACGACCAAACAAATATTCCCCGACAACAATGAATATTTTAGGACCACTTGCTTATTTGAAATATTTGCGCATTTTACCCATAACTAACCACATTAATCAAATCAACCCTTACTACTTCAAAATAATAAATAAAGAAAATTTAAATTTCATTTATTAATAATTTGGGGTCTTACATTGCTGGTAGAAGACAGGCACCATTACCAACTCGCAATCAGGAAGATCAAAATCCAGTGGGGGAGATTCACACCATCTCGGGAGGATTCGCAGGAAGGGGAGAGTCATTGTCTGCCATAAAGGCACATGTCAGAAAAGCAAGGCACCCGGAAGAAGGGCGCCCATCCAAGATGCCCAAGCAAAATGCTGGCGAAGTCATATCCTTTTCAGATGAAGATTTAAAGGGGATTCAGCACCCGCACGATGACCCTCTGGTGCTCACCATGACCGTGGCTAATTTCCAAGTACGCAGAATCCTGGTGGACAATGGTAGCTCTGCCGATATCTTGTTCGTAGAAGCTTATGATAAGCTCAACCTGGGCAGGGAGAGATTGCAGCCCATCAGGTCACCTCTCACGGGGTTCTCAGGGGAGAAGGTATATCCCCTAGGATCCATCACCCTGCCAATCATAGCAGGAACAACACCAAGAAGATCTACAGTTATGGTCAACTTCTTAGTTATGGACTGTCCATCAGCCTATAACATCATATTGGGGCGACCTGCTCTCAACACATTGAAGGCGGTCCCCTCCACATATCATCTTATCCTTCGCTTTCCAACCCCGAATGGAGTCGGAGAAATCAGAGGAGACCAAGTAGCAGCAAGGGAGTGTTATGTCTCCTCCATGAAGACCAGAAAACAGGAGGAGGCATTACAGGTCGAGGTCCTTGACCCAAGGGATGACTCCACCATAGAAAGAGGAGAGCCCGTCGAGGAGCTCACCCCTGTAGTCTTGGACAAGGAACACCCAGACAGGAGGGTGTACATTGGTTCTTCCCTCAGTAAAGAGCTAGTCCACCAACTAATAGACTTCCTAAAAAATAACATGGATGTCTTTGCATGGTCACATGCAGACTTGGAGGGCATTGACCCAGAAGTGGCCACACACCGTCTCAACGTTGACCCACGTCATAAACCAGTTCACCAAAAGCTAAGAGGTGCCTCCACTAAAAGGGCCCAAGCCATGGATGAGGAAGTGAAATAGTTAATAGATAATGGAGCAGTCAGAGAAGTAGCATACCCAGAATGGCTCTCCAACGTGGTAATGGTCACTAAAGCAAACGGGAAGTGGCGCCTCTGTGTTGACTTCACAGAGCTTAATAAGGCGTGCCCAAAAGATAGCTACCCGCTACCACTGATCGACCTCCTGATCGATGCCACTGCAGGGCATGAGTTGCTCACCTTCTTGGATGCTTACTCCGGATATAACTAGATTAACATGCATCCTCCGGACCAGGAAAAGACATCCTTCATCACTCCTAAAGGGACCTACTGCTACAAGGCAATGCCCTTCGGATTAAGGAACGCAGGAGCAACCTGTCAACGACTGGTGAACAAAATGTTCCAAGCTCAAATTGGGCGAACAATGGAAGTTTACGTTGATGACATGCTGATAAAGAGCCTCGCCGCAGCAGACCACATTAACCACCTTCAAGAGACCTTCAATGTTCTTAGATCGTACCACATGAAGCTGAATCCTGAGAAGTGTGCCTTCGGCGTTGGATCGGGAAAGTTCCTGGGCTTTATGGTCAACCAGAGGGGAATTGAAGCAAACCCCGACAAGATCAAAGCCATTCTTAAAATGAAATCACCCACTTCAACCAAAGAGCTCCAGCGCCTCAACGGAAGAATTGCAGCACTTAACAGGTTCGTCTCTAAGTCTGCAGATAAGTGTTTGCCCTTTTTTAAAATTCTTTAAAAAGCTTTTGAGTGGGGACATGAAGCTGAGGAGGCATTCCAAAAACTCAAAGCCTATTTGGCAGCACCTCCTCTCTTTTCGCATGCCACACCAGGCGAGGTGTTATATTTGTAACTTTCTGCCTCCCCATCGGCAGTTAGCTCGGTCCTCATCAAGAACGAGGACGGAGCACAGAAGCCAATCTACTATGTGAACAGAGCATACCGAGGAGCAGAAGTCAGGTATTCAAGCCTAGAAAAATTAGCGCTCGTTTTAATCACAACAGCGAGACGGTTATGACATCACTTCCAAAGTCACAGCATTATTGTCATCATAGATCAACCTCTAAAAAGAGTCATGGGAAAGTTTGATGTATCCGGGAGACTGCTTAAATGGGCAGTAGAGCTTGGTGAGTTTGACATACAGTACCAACCAAGGTCAGCCATCAAAGCACAAGCACTGACGGATTTCGTTGCCGAGTTGACACCATCAGAGACGGAGAACAACGAAATTCCCACCTCACCTAGTTTGGAGATGGTTGATGGAAGCACTCAACAGCATAGCGAAGATCAGACACCCGAACTTGGCACCCAGACCATTCTAAGCGACCAGACCATTATGATGAGTGTCCAGACTCCCTCCTTAGACGCCCAGATAGCTTTTTCGGATGACCAGACACTCCAAAGGACAGCTCCAGTTCCCAATCCTAGCGTCCAGTCTCCCTCTTTAATCTCTGAGCCCCGCTTTCTTCCATCCTGGAATCTCTATGTAGACGGTTCCTCGACCAGCGATGGAGGCGGAGCAGGTCTGAGCTTGATCAGCCCAGATGGTACCATTCTCAAATATGCAGTGAAGCTCCACTTCATTGCCTCGAACAATGAGGCAGAATATGAAGCCCTTTTCTCCGGATTAAGATTGGCAATTGAGATGGAGACCCAACACCTCGTTACATATAGCGACTCTCAATTGATAGTTAATCAAGTGAAGGGCGAATTCGAAGCAAAAGGAGCCAGAATGAAAGAATATCTTGGCATGGTAAGAAGCATGATGACAAAGCTCAAATATTTCCAAATTTATCACATTCCCAGGGAAGACAACATGGCCGCCGACGCACTTGCAAGGCTTACCTCATCCTTGGAAGCCCCACCGGGAGGACCAACATTTATTGGTCACCAGTTCAAACCAAGTATGATAGACCTAATAACCACAAGTGTCAACTGCGCATCAGCCGAATCAAACTGGATGATCCCGATAGGGGCGTATCTCCAAGAAGGTGTGTTGCCGGATAACCCTTCAGAAGCCAGGAAACTAAGAATGAAAGCTTTTAGGTTCACCATCCTGCAAGACACTTTGTACAAGAAAGGTTATTCCTTGCCATTACTCCGGTGCCTCTCACCCGAAGAAGCTCACTATGCCTTACGAGAGATCCATGAAGGGATACGTGGGAACCACTCCGGAGGACGATCCCTCGCCCACAAGGCGCTTAGGCAAGGTTACTTCTGGCCTTCTATGGTAAGGGATGCACAAGAGTTCTCCAAGAGGTGTGACAAGTGTCAACGCTTCGCGACCGTATCCAGGCAACCACCAGAAGAACTAACAACCATTTCAAGCCCATGACCTTTCTCCAAATGGGGAATCGACATCCTAGGACCATTGCCTCTCAGCAAAGGACAGTGCAAGTTTGTGGTAGTAGCAGTTGATTACTTCACCAAGTGGGCTGAAGCTGAAGCCTTAGCAAAAATCACAGATGTAAAGATTAAAGACTTTATTTGGAAGAATATAGTATGCCGCTTCGGCATACCCCACTCCATTATCAGTGACAACGGTAAGAAATTCGACAACAAGCTGTTAAATTCTTTCTGCTCCGACCTTCAAATAAAGCAGCCACACTCTAGCCCAGCTCATCCGCAGGCAAATGGACAAGCAGAAGTCATGGTGAGAACAGTGCTACGTAATTTAAAAACAAGGCTTGAAAAGGCGAAGGGGCTTTGGGTCGATGAACTCCCAGGCGTATTGTGGGCTTACCGAACCACGCCAAGAACTCCAACTGGGGAAACCCTTTTTTCCCTAGCCTTTGGAACTGAGGCAGTCATCCCTGTAGAGATCGGGGTGAACTCTATAAGGGTCCAACACCACGACTCTGCCGCCAATGAGGAAGGACTCCGCATCAACCTCGACTTGGTAGAGGAGGCAAGGGAGATGGTCATGGTCCGCAACGCAGAGTATAAGCGTCGCATGACAAAGTACTACAACTCAAGGGTAAAGCCTCGCTCCTTCCAACCAGGAGACTGGGTCCTCAAGAAGGTGATCCTCGCCACTAAGGATTCACGCGAAGGAAAACTGGGACCAAATTGGGAAGGACCATACCTTGTAATAGAAGTGGTGAGACCAGGCACTTACAAGATCCAAAATTCCGAAGGGAAGGTCTTACCTCATCCATGGAACGCTGAGCACTTGAAGAGGTACTACCAGTGACACCTTGAAGAAGTAATAGTAGCATAATTAGGGACTTGGTTTTATTTGCCTTTTTTAGGATTATTATCTAGTGTTTAAAGCACCTTTTCTGGGTCAGCAATGAAATTTCTTATTTTTTACTCCAAAAGATTGCATTTGTCATTCAATTTAAAAGGAGTATCAGTACAAAAGTAAGGACGCATACTGCCTTTATATACATAAAAAAAGTCCTTAGCACTCTAACTACTATCATGGTCCTCCTCGTCATCTTTAGCATCTTCAGAACCTCCATCCTCAGGCGCCTCAGTTGGCACAAAGCCTAAGAAATCAATATCGGGGAAAGAAGCAGAGATCTTCCCCTGAAGCTCCTCATAGACATCAATGAATGCACCAGCAACAACATACTCCAGATCCACTTCAACCTGAGAAGCTCTTTCCTGAGCTACCTTCAATTCTGCCTCTGCTCTCGAACAGTTAGCTTCCCTGAGCGCGTCCCTCTCATAGGCCATTTGAAGCTCAGTCTCAAGCATAGTTACCTTCCCACGGGCCTCAACTAGCTCCACCTCCCTGAGCGCATCCCACTCACGGTTTGCCAAAAGCTCAGCCTCAAGCATAACTGTCCTCTCACGGATAGCCGAAAGACCTGTTTCAGCCTTCGAGCAAGCTGCCTCACTAAGCGCGACCTTCTCACGGGTCGCCAAAATCTCAGCCCGAGAAGCCCTATCAGCAGCTTCAAGCTCGACAATCCTCCCCTGAGCAGCAAGAAGATCCTTCTGCACAGCCTCATGGTTAAGCTTCAATTGGCCATAAAAATGAGCCCTCGAGAACAAGCATACAGATGCTGTAGAAATCTGGAGAAGACAAAAGACAAAGAATGACCAAGCGCAAAAATAAAAATAAAAATGGTGCTTACCTGAGCCAAGCCCTCCTGAAATGTGTTGATAACCCCTTCAGTGCCCAAAGCACTAATCTGCTGAATATCAGATGGAAACACAAATCTCCCAAGCCGTTCCCTAATGACGTGAGGATCCCCCAGCATAGAACCAGACTGAATCGATACCCCTACATGAGCTCCTGCAGGAGGCATGGACGGGCGGGGGTCAAGAGGCATAGGCGGGGAAGTCTCTGGAGTAGCTCTCGAAGTCACAAACTGGGAAGGCACATCTGAAGGTGTCGCTTGATGAGCGCTTGACTCAATGTGTACATCATTCGTCCTCGCCACCTTGGGAGGATGAGCTCCCCTATCGGTGCCCCCAGAGAGGATCGACCCAATCACCGCCCTATCCACTGCAATAAATGAGACAAAACGTTATTTGAATGACCATCATCCCATAAAAGATAAGTTATAAGGTAAATCAACATACCTTTTCTCTTCAACAAAGAACCACCTGATTTCGGTGAAGAACCTCCAGCTCTACCACCGTACTTAGGCAGAAGAACGCTTAGGTCTTTGTCAGGGTGAGCCTTCACAGCCTGCAACTTCGACTCTTGTTCTTTGGAGAGCACCGGCATACTTGCAAGAAGATGATGAGCATATATATATATATATATATATATATATATATATATATATAGTAAACTCAAAGACGCACCGGGTTTCTTGGCAGCACCCCAATGCGTTGAAACCAAGGCCTTATCAGCCTCTGCAGCCCATTCTCCGCCAACAAAGAAAAAGCGAGATTTCCAGCCATGGCAATTGGAGTGTAACCCAGTGAACACCAGACCACTCTTTGAAGTAAAATAATACCAACCCCTATTTGGTGCAGGAGTCTCACTTAAATTATAAGCCCCATGGAACTCTTTAGGAGAAACATCTTCGTGATGCACTTTCTTCTATAATACGAGAAAACCCAACAAGACTCTCCAACCATTGGGCGCTAACTGCCCTGGAGTAAGAGAAAAATAGTGCAAAATTTGACAAATGGGATAGGACATGGGTAACCTAAGCCCGACCTCGAGCATCTCCTCATAAATGACAATGTCACCAGAGGAATCGTCACAAGCACATTCACCTTTCTCAGCCCGGCGACACGACACCGTGGGTGGAATATGATAACTAGAAACAAGCCTCGATATCTCATCATCAGAATTGAGTAAGCTGAAAAGGGTACTTACTTTAGACCTATCATCATCGGGGATCAATTTGCTTTTATGCTTCATCTTCCGGGGTCTTAAAGAATGGGGTGCTTCTGAAACCCCCTGCTCGCCCGAAACTTGCACAACTCGGCTCTGCTCGCCCAAAACTTGCACAACTCGGCTCTGCTCGCCCAAAACTTGCTCAACTCGGCTCTGCTCGCCCAAAGATACTGACCTATGCTCTCCCATGTCCAAGACTAGCTCTTGCTCGCCTGAGACCAGCTCCTGCTCGCCCGAAACCAGCCCTTGCTCGCCCAGGACCAGCTCCTGCTCGCCCAAAGCCTGTCTAGCTCGCCCCCGCTCGCCCAAAGCCTGCCCAGCTCGCCCCTGCTCGCCCAAGGCCTGCCTAGCTCGTCCAGATCTCCCCTGTCCAGCTCCGCGACGAAGCTCAAACAGATCTGCACTTTCGGCAACGCCGTGCACGGCATTATCCACCATGGCAGTCACTTGGGAGCTCACTTCATCAGTCAGTCCACTCTCATGCCCATGGCTTTCTTTTCCTTTGTTCGACATTGATCTCACTAAAAAGAGATCTGAAAAGAACAGAGCACAAAACCCCCAAATTTATGACCTAGAATGAGATAGAAGGAGTCCCACAAACCAGAGGGTTTATCTGAGAAGGGGAAGGTCACAAATGAAAAGTAATTTCTACGAAAATTCAAATTTAAAGATACGTCTACTATTCAAGTTCTGTAACTCCGATTGGGGCCCGTAATATATCAAAATGACCATATCGACGAGCTCTACAAAAGTCATCGCTACGCCATGACATATACTGTAAAAAGCCCAAAAAAGCCTCCGAAGTGCAGGTTTTGGCCCCCGAAAGTTTTTCCAGTTTTGTCGGAAATTCAAATTTTAACTGAAATGCCCTCCTCTCCAAGTTCTGTTGGACGCAGGGCATTGGGGGGAAAATGATGGGTCTAGTCCAAGGATCCAGCCTATCTTGTAAGTCCAATACGGAATAGAGGCCCAAGTTCAAGGAGTCTGGTGAGCCCAGCAGGTGCGGTCCATCATGGTTGGATTAATCGAGCCCATTAATAAGAAGTTACGTACGCCCACATCACGAAGGAGGTGGTCAGGCCTCGTCCCCATATCTCAAGGAGAGCACGACAACCATCTGGCACGTTAGGAAGAAGTGGGGAGCTCCACTAAAGTAGTGGTCTTAGTGGCTACTTATGCACCCCAAAACTGTCATGGGGTCGGCTATAAATAGAACGCCTCACCATCACTGGGAGAAAAACTCACTTTTGATATCTTTAAGCTTGTACTCTCTCCAACATACTTGATATAATATAAAGTGCCAGGCGACTATAGCCATTCGACAGTGGACTAGGTCAACTTGACCGAACCACTTTAATACTCGTCTTATTTATTACTTTTATTATCGCTTTTATAATTACTTGATTGGTGTTTGTACAAAGGGCATTTTGTGCATCATCAAGTCCCATCATCAGCCAAACTTGAAGGAATTCATACAATACTACTGAAAATAATCAGACAGTTAGGAAACAGTTTCAAACCATCAAAATTGCTAGGGTTTCAGTATATGTGGAGCAATAACATTCAACATTGATCAAATCCACAATTATATAAACACATAAGCACCACATAAATCGTAAAAGTGAAGAAAACAAAAGAATGATGATCATATATATACCTTCGAATCAATTAAGCATTGTTATATGCGTTGGTTGTAGAATATTTGTGAAAGAATCATAAATCGATTTAGCTACAAAAATCAACAAACTTTAAAGCTTTGATTTCACACTTGTGACAATTGATATTTCCCTAATACAAGGACTTATACATAATATCAAAATAGGTATGATTGTGACATTTTATCAAACACCTCATGCACAGTATCAAAATCTAAGAGAAATAGATTTATAAAATGGGAAAAATCCAAACTTACAGTATTTTTTCTTTTTTGCGGTTTTAGTGAAATCTCCCACCAGAGTTCTTGATGCCCGTGAGCTCGGTAAAAAGCTAATTTTTTCACCAAGAGAAAAAACTAATCTGCAGGGATTGAGAGTTTTCTTAGAAATCATCAAGAGAAAATGTACAAAAAAAGAAGAGGATGAATCAATTAGTAGTATAATGAAAGTTTAACCTGGTATTCGGAAACAAAATTCATCAGCCTAATTGGAGGCGAAAATCCTTCATCAGCCATCAGACGATGGTGATCTGCGATTCGACGAGGATTGAGACGATTTCATGTTGGGAGTTAAAATCAGGTTCCTCTTCATTCTCCTCCAAACTCATTAGCGGGAAAGACAGGAAGAAAAGAAGAGGAAGAGGAAGAGGAAGACGTGAGTTAAGCAAAAATGGAAAAGGAATAGGAATATGAAGAGGAAGAGCGAACGATTGCTGAGGATGATTATGAGGAAGAGGAAGAGATGAGATTCAACCAACTCGGTAAATAACTCAGCAATAAGAATGAAATTGAACGAAATTGACTCAAATTAATTAAGAGTCGACTCTAAATTGGGATCGTTTTTGTTGCATATAAGGTATTGATATGCCATATGAAACAACCCTTTTCCAATTGAAATTAAAAGAATCCGTGTGAATTGGCTGACATGAATATTAAGCATTCCTTCCATCCCTTAATATAAGAGCATCTCCAATAATTTTTTTAATCACTGTGATATTTAAATAAGGAAATAACATTAAAAAAAATTATCTCCAACAATTTATCCAAACTTAGTCATCAAATCTGCAACCTCATTCTCTCTGAGTCTCTGTTCAGAACTGAAAAGTTGACCTTGCATCTTCAAAACATTTATTTTGTTTTAGGAGAATCAAAATCATATGAAAAAGGTTAAAAACATTTACTTTGCTTGATGAGTTTGATTTACAACTCATTTTAAAATGTAATATCAAATTTTTTTATTTATTTATCTATAATATTGTATAAAATATTATTTTAATTACCCTTTGGATAATCACATTAATTATAACCCTCTGGATAATCATGTTAAATTAAAAATTTATCCAATGACCTAGGATAATCAAGTTTGCTTGTTGGGTTATTCAAATTTGCAATGTTAATAATAAGATAAACTTGCTTTTCATTGAAAAAAGAATAAAATAATACACAAAAAGATAAAGACGAGAAAACAATACAACATAAAAGAGCACACACTGATCAAGCAAAACAGAAAATAACACATGCATCATCAAGCAAAGAGGAAAAAGACAACATTAGAAATTAATCTATTGCCCTCCAAAATTGCACTATCGTCATCGTCAACAGAAAATTTTTGGAAGAGAATTTAGTTTTAATTAAATATTAATTTGTAAATATAATTTATTTTCTAGAATGTTATCTTTTTAAAAATGAATGTTATTAATTATTTCAAATGTTATCAATTATTATTATTTTAAGTCAAATGCTGCATTAATTAAATTGAAGAGACCGATGAAGCACAAAATATTGAAGTAGTAAATAATGTTCTTCAAATTGTCACGTAGGTCAACAAATTTTAATTTGAAGAGTTTTTTTTACTACTACTGTTGGAGATCCTCTAAGTAGGTTTAGAGAAGTATTTTTGTCTCTTAATAGTCGTTTGAGAATTTCAAGTAAGTGTTAATTATTTAGTTTTCAATATTATCTCAAGTATTAAATTCATAAATTTGGTTCTCTTACTATTTTTTACCGAATAAATAACACTTTTTTTTAATATAAGAATAATATAGACAATTAATATTATATTTAATATTTCTTTAATATTTGTGCACAACTATAAAACGATTTATAGAGAGAGAGAGGGAGTATGTAACATGGCCCACATGAATTTTAATTTATTCTTCCCATACATGCATGCTGAATTAACCCACATGAATGATCTGTGAGCCAGAAAAATTTTATCGGTGCTGAATTAAATGGCCCAATTGGGTCAGCCTTGAATTGTGCACCTTTCTTCCAATAATGCTGAATTTGTATCCAAATTATTTTAAAAGTCACCAAACTCTTCAATTGTATATAAAATAAAAATATAAAAATAATGAATTTATTTAAATACAAAACAAATATAAAAGATTAAGTATTAAAAGATAAAAACAAAACATATTTTATTCTCATTAGTAATAATTTTGTTGCTAAAATAAAAATATATATGTAGGGGTTCTTTTACATTTATTTTAATAATATTTTACACTTCCACCGATATTTATTGATTTATCAGTAAAATTATTGCTCTAACATTATCAATAGCCTTTTAAAAGGGTATGATTACATCTAAAAAATATCAAATATGAAGGGAATTGATATTTGATAAATTAATTACCTATCAACAAGTCTCATTTAGTAGTGTTGTTATCTCTGACAAATCTTCTTTTTATCCACAAGCAAGTTGTCAGGTATGTTTCCTTCGGCCAATTAACAAGTCTCATTTAGTAGTGTTAGTTATCTCTCACATATCTTCTTTTTATATTAGCATTTCATGCCAAGGAAAAAGTGATCGATCGATCGACCGACCATGGCATCAAAAGATGAAGATCAAGAGTACTTCTTAAAGGCTGTTCAATTAGCTGATTCTTCAGTTATCCATGGGGTACTAAGGGCCCTTCTTGAGCTTAATGTATTTGACATTATGATGGCAAAGGCTGGCCTTGATGGTTATCTTTCTGCTGTTGAAATTGCGTCTTATCTGCCTACTCAAAACCCCATGCAAGCACCAGCCATTCTTGATCGCATGCTTCGCCTACTTGCAACTCATTCCATCCTCAACTGCACTCATGCGAAAACTAGTACTACCAATCATCATGATGATGATCCTCCTCCTCCTACAGGAAGCTATGGTTTAACGCCTATGTCTAAATATTTTGTTCGCGATCAAGATGGGCATTAATTCTGTTGCTCAAATGTTCCTCTTCGGTCATGGCAAAGCAATCGTGGATAGTTGGTTTGTTATTTCTCTCCTTCTTAATTATTTTTATTATTAGCTAGTCTGATTTGACCGACCTTAATTAATTTCACATAACCTGGCCCTAGCTGCTATATATTATTATGTATGCATGTTCTCCTGAGTCTGCAGGATGATGATCTCTATGGTTTTGAAAGTAGTATATAAGGGCATGCATGTGTGTTTTTTGTTTACGTAGGTATTGTTTGAAAGATACAATTCTAGAGGGAGGGATTCCATTTAACAAGGCTCGTGAAGGAATGCATATATTTGAGTACTTGGAAAAAGATAGAAAACTCAACCAGATTTTCAGTGAAGCAATGTGCATGTCTACTATGAATGCCATGGCCAAAATTCTTGAGATGTACATTGGATTTGAGGAGGTGGTAGACGTGGGTGGATCACTTGATGAAACATTAGGCACTATTATTTTCAAGTATCCTTTTATTAAAGGAGTTAATTTTGATTTACCTCATGTGCTTAAACATGCACCTGCCTTGCCAGGTACTATTTACATTTGAATTTACCTAATTTTTAAGTTCAAATCAAGAGAATCGATCATATATATATATATATATATATATATATATATATATATAGTTCATTTTGATACCTAACCTCTTCTAAAATATCTATTTTGTCGAGTTTGGTGTATCTAGGTGTGGAGCACATTGGGGGTGATATGTTTGAGGCTGTTCCCAAAGGACAAGTAATTTTGCTTAAGGTTAGTATTAGTTAATAGTATAAATTAGTGTGTGAGAAAGAGAGAGATGTGTCCTATATATATATATATATATATATATATATATATATATATATATATATATATATATATATTGTGTTTTCTTCTCCATGCGTCCGGAAGTTTTTAGTTGAAGAAAAGAAAACAAGAGAAAGAGAAAGAAGAAAACTTTTGGGTTCTCTAACTTTCTCTAACTTAAAACTCTCACGTCGGTGGTCAAATAACTTTTAACAGTACTTTCCTCCCATTTTACAAAAAATTGTCACATTTTGGATTTAATTTTATTTTTAAAAGTGTCAATATCCTAAAAGTCAACAACTTCTTTTAATTTACATAGGACCCGACCCATTGTGCACGTAAAATGAGGTCTACTTTACAAGAGTGGGGTAGACCCTGTTAAATGTTACGTAAATGTTAAATGTCGGCATCGACTGATTTTGCTGACGGATCATATGCTTCAAATATATCTTAAACCAAGGGTACCTTACAGGTGTAAACACGGATATATACACCAATTCGGATACATTAATATTTTTATTCGTTTATTTATAGATATTTTTAAATTGAATACGGATAATGTCAATACGAATAATATTTATTTATTTTTGAATACAGATGTGGACGAATATGAATTTTTCGATTATATACCATTTACAGCCCTAGCTATAACTAGAATAAAAAAATAATGAGTTTTAAAATATAGTTTATTGATAAATGAATATTAATTAATTTATTTTTAATAAATATTTAAATATAATAATCAATATTCTAAATTATCATTCAAATAAGTTTTTATCATTTTTGAAATCCTAAATTTTAAAATGAATACTCTACTTATTAATATTTAGATGTTCATTAATAAATTGATCTGAAAAAAAACTTATATTTTGAAATGAAAAAAAAATATTATCATCATTATATATAGTAATGCTATATCAAATTTAAGACCTCAACAGTAAAGTTGAACTTATTATTGCTTAAAGACGTCTGCCCTACTACCCCTACCGTGAAAACAAGTTAGGCGGGGTAGGGTCCAACGGCACAGAAAAATTGTAATTGATCAACAAAGATTTACTACTTCCTTAATTTGTATGAGAGAAGCTAGCTAGAGTGACATGACTTTTATTTATAAATATAGCTAGAGGGAATTAATTAATAGTAATTAACAAGCTAAGCAACACATGCATTTGGCCATTTGCAGAGGGTACTTCATGATTGGAAGGATGAAGAATGCTTGAAGATTTTGAAGAATTGTTATGAAGCATTACCGGAATCCGGCAAAGTAGTCGTTATCGATATGGTGCTTAGAGATTTTCCGGAGAATGATCTCATCTCTAAGTGTGTGGCACAGTTGGACATTGGCATGTTAATGTTATCTCATGGGGGAAGAGAGAGGACTGAAGGAGAATTTGGAGCCTTGGCAAGAGCAGCTGGATTTGCAGCTTATAAGTTTATGTGTCATGCAGATTTATTTGGTGTTTTTGAGCTCTACAAAAAAATGTGAATGAATTTCTCAACATTTTTATGAGTGATGTTTTATTGATATGCTTTCTTATTTGTTTGGCTAAGCAATTTATAATATATATATATATTAATGCAAATTTATAAAGAATAGTTTATTTTTTATAATAAAAAATGTGTTTCTATGGTTTAAAAAGATATAACTTTAAATTCAGATATAAAAGTTTAAATAATTTTTATATTTAAAATGAAAATACTTATGAGTAAGCAGATAAGTAGATTTAAGCCTTAAATCAGATATATGCTTCTGCGTAAGCCTTGAATCAAATATATGCTTCTGCGTAAGCAAATATTAAATTATCTAGGTTAAAAAAATATTCATTCAATAATATTTAAAAATATTTTTGGTGATCAATTAAAATCGATTATAATATAAATCCTATGCAGATGATTATTTCCTTTTATTTAATCTATTTATTAATAATTATTATCATCAAAATAAATTTAAAAGTTAAAAATCCAACACACACATTAGTCACAATTTAAGTTCATCATAAAATTGATCAATATATAAATTATTATTTTTTTATAAATTAACTTTAAAAAATCAAATTGAAATAGAGGAACTATTTTGACTTTATGGAGGCTGATGCACATACAGTTCCGTAGAGGATTAGTATCCTACAACAAGGGAGCACGGTGGAAGGGTTGTGCGTACCAATTTTCTTCAACAGAAAAGTCTCCCAAGTCTAATTTGTGGCAGTCAGATTTTCTTCAATAGAAAAGTCTCCCAAGTCTAACGTTTTTATTTTCTAAATATTAAAAACATGAATTTTAATTAATTTACCCAAAAAAAGAAGTGTAACATTAATTGATAGAAATTAAAATAAGGGTTCTTTATATAAGTATATAACAAATAGAAAGTAATTACAAGAAAAGTGTATCAACCGAATAATTACAAAAAAGTGTAATTATGAGTCATATTACAAAAAATAGTACAATTCACATTAATAATGAAACCTAAAATCAAGGACAAATAACTGCCATAATTAATAATTCAAATTCAAATATTTGGATCTAACAATAAAAATAAATTCAAATTCAAATTTAAATTTAAATATTCAAATTCAAATCTTCATCTCTCTCACATACACTTTGAAATAATAGTCCGCCGCTACACTGCCGCGAATCTCCGTTGTCCAAAACGCCAATGAGGAGAAGAATAAGAAGATTCGCCCTACAAAAAGTTTAAAAATAAATAGATGTAATATTTAATGTTCTGAATTTTTTTTATAACTATTTTGTTACTCATAAATACTAAAATGATTACCTTTGTATGAATGGTTGACTACCAACTGCATCACATTCAAACGAAATTTGTAACTTAATAAAACTGAATTAGTTACTTTGGTCTGAAAGTTTGGTTACCTACTGCACTATGAAAAATCTGCAGGTGTGGAAGTAATTTGGTTACCTTGGTATGAAAATTTTATTACCTTGGTATGAATGTTTGCTTACCTTGATCTGAAGGTTTGGTTACCAACTGCACTAAGAAAAAATTTAAACTGTGGAGGTTGATTGGTTACATTGATATGACAGTTTGGTTACCTTGTATGAAAGTTTGGTTACCATCATCCAGTATTTGAAGGAACACATTGAACACATCAGAATGGACTTTCTTAATCCGCCGCTATTACTGCCACCAGCGATAATACCATTATTATTCTGTCTTCAACAGCTTTAGCGTTCCCCTAACATTCAAATTCGCCGCCTCAAAGTCGTGTCTCGCAAGTATGTCGCCGGCGGCGACCGAACCACCGACCTGCCACACCTGATTCACAACGGTCATATTCTCTGGCAATGTCAGCGTGGCAAATATCTTCATTAGGCCGTCGGAATACTCGGCCGACGAATCAGAGACGTCGAAGGAAATGATGATAGAAATAGGAGCATCATGTATAGGAAATCATAACTGCTTGTACAGGTGCCCGGTAAGCTTCTTCTTTTGTCAGGGTAGGGAACAAAAATCGTTAATAGAGTGCAAGAACTTTGGTCCTGTGATTCCTTGAATACTGTGATCACGTATACAATAATCTACCAGTATTACTCTACTGCTCCATGCCTTGTATAATGTTCCGAGTTTCTTCAAGAAGGCCGGGATTATAATCAAGGATATATATATATATATATATATATATATATATATATATATATATATATATATATATATATATATATATATATATATATATAAAGAATACGTTAAATGAAGAAGAAGGGTGATAACTAACTGAAGTTGTTATAGATGAGGAGAGAGAGAATAAGTCATGGGTATAACTAATCCCTAAATTAAAGAATTTTAATTGAATACTAATTTTCTAAATTAAGAAATCCTAATTGCATGTTTCTTTCCCCACAACTAAGATCTCATTTAATAGTATACCCGATATATTTTAGTAAACACACATTGTTAATTTGTCTCAAATAATTTTAAAAAAATAAACTCGTACATTTTTTTTATAAAAAAATAAAATAAAAAAGCATAAGAACATGCATGTTTGAATTATCGGACTCCACAAAGGAGTTTATGCATGCATCTTCATATGCTTTCTTATTTTATTTTTTTTTAAACCTACGAGTTTTTTTTTAGAATTATTTGAGACAAATTAACAATGTATGTTTACTAAAATTTATTAGTAAATTTTTATTTTTAATTTAGGACGGAGCAAGTATTATTAAATAGCAAAGTGTGTGAAATTCAACTAGTTCACTATTCTTATTTTTAAGAATTAATAAAATCCCAACTAATTTATTATTTCTTTCCTTGTTAATATAATAATGGGGTTTATAGATAGTGGTATGAGCAAGATACGAACTGTACAAGTTCTTTTTGCCTTATATTGTATACATATGAACTGTAAGTTTATATATATATGCAAATAATCCATATTATGTATTTGTTATGAGTGAAAAATAGGTAAATAGCATCTCCACCATACATTACATAAATTAATGGCTGAGTTTTAAAATACAATTTCGTCATCCGCCAGTTGAACTAGCGGACACATAAAAAAGAAATTTAAGCCCAAATTATCCCCAACTCCCATATCAAGCCATTTACGCCTTTGTTTGTTGATATTTTTATCCTCTAGTTGAACTAGCAGAAGAAGAATATTACGCCTTTTGGATTACCATGTTATCCCAAATATTACTAGCGGACTGTGTGTCTACTAAAGTGGATCTGAATTACTAGCGGACATTTAAATTGAAGTCTGTGTTACACTAATACAATGTTATACTAATACAATATTTACTTATTAAAAAAATTGATGGATTTGTTGCTTCTGAATTTGGAATTGGAATTATGATAAACACTATTTACATGTGGAATTGGAATTATATATGAACACTTGTGGAATTGGACAGTACTAGTGTGCCTCGGATTTGCTAGTGGACATTGTTTTTGGAATTATGATGAATACATGCTATGAAATTGGGCTATTAAAAGTTTTCCTCTCTAATTTTCTTCTTATTCCGTAAATGAAAGATTTGATTTTTATATGTATTCTCGTATGGAATGGTATCAACTTTGATTTTCATTATCAATGTTATATTCTCGGCACTTATAAATGATTTTATATTTTCTATTCTACAAGATAGAATTCTTCTTCCGCTAGTTGAACTATAACGGATAGATAGGCGTAAAGTGGGATAACTCCAAAAGGCGCAAAGTAAATGGCAGATGGCAAATCTAATATTTGTTAGCGTAATATTTGGGATAGCATGGTAATCCAAAGGCATAATATTCGAGATCCCATATTTGTAATATTCGAGATCTGATATTTGCTATTGCGTAATATTCGAGATCCCATATTTGTAATATTTGAGATCTGATATTTGCTATTGATTGGCAGATTACAATTCTCCTTCCGCTACCAAAACAAAGGCATAAATGGCTTGATATGGGGGCAATTTGGTCTGAAAAGTTTTTTAATTGTGTCCGCTTGTTCAACTAGCGGATGACGAAATTGTGTTTTAAATTTCAACCCTTAATTTATGTAATGTATGGTGGAGATGTTATTTGCCTATTTTTCACTAATAACAAATACATGCTATGAATCATTTCCCATATACATACTATGAAAGAATTCTATCACCTAGAATAGAAAATACAAAATCATTTATAAGTGCAGAGAATATAACATTGATAATGAAAATCAAAGTTTATACCATTCCATACGGGAATACATATAAAAATCAAATCTTTCATTTACGGAATAAGAAGAAAATTAGAGAGGAAAACTTTTAATAGCCCAATTTCATAGCATGTATTCATCATAATTCCAAAAACAATGTCCACTAGCAAATCTGAGGCACACTAGTACTGTCCAATTCCACAAGTGTTCATTATAATTCCAATTCCACATGTAAATAGTGTTTATCATAATTCCAATTTCAAATTCAGAAGCAACAAATCCATCAATTTTCTTCATAAGTAAACATTGTATTAGTGTAACACAGACTTCAATTTAAATGTCCGCTAGTAATTCGGCTAATAATATTTGGGATAGCATGGTAATCCAAAAGGCGTAATATTCTTCTTTCGCTAGTTCAACTAGCGGATAAAAATACCAACAAAAACGTAAATGGCTTGATATGAGAGTTGGGGGTAATTTGGGACTAAATTTCTTTTTTGTGTCCGCTAGTTCAATTGGCGGATGACGAAATTGAGTTTTAAAACTCAGCCCTTAATTTATGTAATGTATGGTGGAGATGATATTTGCCCATTTTTTACTCATACCAAATACATGTTATGGATTATTTTCCATATATATATATATATATATATATATATATATATATATATATATTCTTCTTATACTAGCATTTCATTTCAAGAAAAAAGTGATCGACCATGGCATCCAATGATCAAGAAGAGTTCTTAAAGGCTGTTCAATTGACTTATTCACAAGTTATCCATGGGGTACTAAGGGCCCTGCTTGAGCTTAATGTATTTGACATTATGATGGCAAAGGCTGGCCTTGATGGTTATCTTTCTCCTGTTGAAATTGCATCTCATCTTCCTACTCAAAACCCCCAAGCACCAGCCATTCTTGATCGCCTGCTTCGCCTACTTGCAACTCATTCCATCCTCAACTGCACTCTTGTGAAAACTAGTCCTCCCACCAGAACATATGGTTTAACCCCTGTGTCCAAATATTTTGTTCGCAATCAAGATGGACCTTCTGTTGCTCACTTGTTCCTTTTCGGTCATAGCAAAGCAATCGTGGATAGTTGGTGTGTTATTTCTCTCCTTAAATTTTTTTTATTTTTTATTTTTTATTTATTATTAGTCTGATTTGATATGTCCTGCTATTTGTGGGAGCTGGTTAATTTATATTTTTTAACGTTGTACTGATAATCAGTACTGCATGCGAGGCTGGTGATATATGATCATCCCCTAAATATTAACTATATATATTTCATCCGATCGATCTTAATTATGATGTACATGCATATATGGTCTTGAAATTAATTAGTACGTAGTTGGTGTGTGTTTGTTTGTTTTTGTGTACGTAGGTATTGTTTGAAAGACACAATTCTGGAGGGAGGGATTCCATTTAACAAGGCTCATGAAGGAATGCATATATTTGAATACTTGGAAAAAGATAGAAAACTCAACCAGATTTTCACCCAAGGAATGGGAAAGTCTACTCCTAGCGACATGACCAAAATTCTTGAGATGTACAATGGATTTGAGGAGGTGAAAGAGGTGGTAGATGTGGGTGGATCACATGGTGAAGCATTAGGCACTATTATTTCCAAGTATCCTTTTATTAAAGGAGTTAACTTTGATTTACCTCATGTGCTTAAACATGCACCTGCCTTACCAGGTAGGTATTAATTAATTTACATATATATATATATATATATATATATATATATATATATCTTCTTAATTCTTCTTTTTTATTCAATATATATATTATATATAATTTTGCTCATTTCACTTCGTCGATCAATTTTCGTTTTTTGTTTTTTTGGTGTATCCAGGCGTGGAACACGTTGGGGGTGATATGTTTGAGGCTGTTCCCAAAGGACAAGTAATTTTGCTTAAGGTTAGTGCATGCTATGCTAGTTAATAGTATAAATCTGTCCTATATATCGTGAAAATGGCTCAGCCGGAAGTAAGGTCCGACGGCTAGATATCACCACCACATTGAAGCACACAAATCAAATTAAATAAATTCATCAACGAAGATTTAATTACTTCCTTAATTTGTATGAAAGTACCGACACTTTTAATTAATATATACATGTAGTAGTAGGGATTATATATGGAATTAACAGTAACTAACTAGTTCAATTCTGCTACACATTTGCAGAGGGTACTTCATGATTGGAAGGATGAAGAATGCTTGAAGATTTTGAAGAATTGTTATGAAGCATTACCGGAATATTCCGGCAAAGTAGTCGTTATGGATATGGTACTTGTAGATTTTCCGGAGAATGATATTGTCTCCAAGTGTGTGGCACAGGTGGACATAACCATGTTAATGATAACCCATGGGGGAAAAGAAAGGACTGAAGGAGAATTTGGAGCCTTGGCAATAGCAGCTGGATTTGCAGCTTATAAATTTATATGTCGTGCAGATTTATTTGGTGTTGTTGAGCTCTACAAAAAAATGTGAATTTCTCAACATGCATTTTTATGAGTGATGTTTTATTGATATGCTTTCTTATTTGTTTGGCTCAAGTTTGGAATCCACATGTATTCATTGATGGATCGAGCAATATTTCTAAGAATAAATTATGTATACTATTTTAATCAAAATCATGATGGGTTAATTAAGAGTATGTTTGAGATTGTTTTAAAAAACTGTGATTATTGATTCTAATTAATGCTTTTACCTATAATAAATTTTAAAAAAAGTAACTTGTGTTTGAAAGTGAGTTGTGTTTTGTGCAAAAAAAAAAATTTGTTTGTCACTTATTTCAAGCGTAAATATATTAAAAATGAAGTTTTTGAAAAATAAAGATGGGTAGGTGATAGAATTACTATTTATATCATAAATTAGTAATATATCTTGTCAAACATGATTATTAGATATGACAAACTTCTCATTATTCTCATAAAAAGTGATTATAAGTAATTTTAAAATTAAATTACCAAATACTTTTTGTTTTTTAAAATTGATTATAAGCATATTTGACTGTTTATTAATAATCCCAACACCCTCTAAATTATACTTAATTAACTTTTTACACTTTTAAAATTAATTAGCTCATGATTCTCTTGCGAAGCACATGGTGTTATAAAATTATTGTATTTCTTATATTTTAGTAATTATACTATACTAATATATTAATTACAATAATAATAGATTAATATTGTGTACGATGATTTTTATAAGAGAAAATTTTTCCTTCTAAAATATATATTATTTAGCTAATAATGTATCATTAATTATTGATGAAAAAATAAATAAATTTAAAATCTATAATAATAGTTCATATAACTGATAGTATTCATCTTTAAAAGTTTCATTTGTTTATGCATTCATATATTCATCTATTTAATTATAATATGTTTCATTTGTGGATTGCAAGGATGAAATTTGGTGATTAAGAGATTTGAGATTTTTTTAGGGTTAAATAAAATTTTATTTATAGTTAGGGTTTATTGCTAAATTTTAGGACTAGAGGAACATTCTTAAAATTTAGAGTTGATAAACGATTTTATGCTATTTATTAGAGTTGAAGGACTATTCCGTAAAATTCATGGTTGAGAGACGATTTTGTATTATTTATGATATAAGGGATCGATCCATTAACAACGTTGTCAATTTAAGGTTAAACTTACAACAGATCGCGACCGTCCATTCGTAAATTAAACAGTTAATAGGGCTCAATACTGCGAACGGGATAGAATTCCCAATACCATATATTTCCTAATTCCTCATGTGGTGGTTTGGTTTAGTTTATATTGTAAACAACAAGGCTAAAGTTTGTTGGATTATTTGATTACATGAACATTTTACTTCTTCATGAAATTAATGTCAGGAGGCAAAAACATCTATGTGACTTCTTCTAAAGTTTTGTACGCGTATTACAATATATGATCTATTTTTGCCTTATTTGGTCTATCTGTTTTGAAGAATTGTTAGAATTGATCAGAGTCTTGAAAACTAAAAAATTTAAATTTGGCATCCGCAATTTAATATTGCGGACGAGACTTATTTACAAACGTTGTCATTTCAAGTTGGCCATTTGGCCATACCTTACGTCCGCAGTTTAATACTGCGGACGGGGATATTTATAAGGAGAGATATTTTGGTCTTCTGTCCCGTCCACAGAATTAAACTACGGAATATTAGAAACTAAACTGTGGACGATTCCTCTATTTAATCGTTCGATTTTCGAAGATAATCTTAAGTTGATAGCATTAATATATATATATATATATATATATATATATATATATATATACACACACACATATATATATATATATACGGTCCGGATCTTAAGCTCACCCCTTATTTAACTCACCCGAGCTCACCCTCCCTTTAGCGACGGACCCGGTTACGGTTCGGTCATACAACCGTCGTCTATACTTTTAGCAACGCTATATGTTGTCCCGTCGCTAAAAGTATAGACAACGGTTGTATGATCGAACCGTCGCTGGGTCCGTCGCTAAAGGGAGGGTGGGCTCGGGTGAGTTGGATAAAGGGTGAGCTTAAGAATATATATATATATATATATATATATATATATATATATATATATATATATAGGGTTTCAATCTATAGCAACCAGTTGCTATAAGAATTATTCCAACAACCATCATCTCCATCGTTAATTAACATATTTAATAACTGAGTACTCAACTCGTTTACAAAACGAGTTAGTCGAGCCTTCAAATCGAGTTTCGAATATGAACCATTTCACTTAAAACTGAACCACTACAAACTAAATTGGTTACTTAATTAATATTTATATATAAAACTTTTTCACTTTTATTTATATATTGAAATTATAAAGAATATAATATAAATTGACATTCAATTAATTGATTTATTAAGTACAAGTTTACACAATTTCATATTACACTTTATAAATTATAAAGATTGATACAAATATCACATATTTAGCTTACTAGAATGGATCAGACCAATATTCGAATATGATCCATCGAGCAGGTATCGAGTATGATTCGAGAAAAAATGAAATACTCGAACTCTAATATGAGCGAACACTGGTATGCTCGAATTTGACTCGTGTATCATTAAACAAAAAACAAGTATGGATCAGATTCGACTCGGATCAATTTCGAATTCAAGCTTTGGATCATATTTTCGAGCCGATCTCAAGTCGAGTACCGAACTACTTGGCTCGGCTTACACCCCTATCTACAAGAACTACTTTGTAATTGCCATTATACAGTTAAAAAAAATTCATATATTTACTTTTGACAATTTGCACAAGTTATAGAATGTATTATTCTATATTTTTGTATATTAACAAAAATTAACAAATAATATTAAGGTACAAACTGAGACGGGCAGAGCTAGTAAAATATTAAGGTTCAAACCATGGTTAGATTATTGATAGGTGATCCTGTATTCCTGAGTATTACTCAAAAAATATTAAGGTACAAACTGAGAAGGGAATTAGAGCATTCTATGAATTAGAGCATTCTATCTTCTGATGCTTTACAAGTAATTTTACTAGCCATGGTTAAAATTATTTAGCCAACCAAGAACCCCCAAATACCTACAAAGTATTAAAGTACTCATAACGCAGAAAACTCATAAACCAAATATTATTATTATTATTATTATTACTAATACAATTATTAGCACCACCAAATATAATTATATATATCATTACTACAACTATTATTATTGTAACTAATACATGGACAGTTGCTAACAAGGAAGATCCTACTCTCTCAACTATTCATCAAATAAAGCCTTCCCGTCTTCAAAACCAACAAACATGCAGGTAAACAACAATAAAACATTCCATATAACAGCTAACGACTAAGAAACTTATACTGGACGTCCTTATAAGAGGTTGCTCTGACAGTTCCAAACTTCCAACAGTTGAGTTGATTGGAGCAATTTATTCAGTTTTTGTGGGGTGGATTCAATGTTTATTTCCATAACTTGACGGAACTGTCGTGACTTGCAGATGCAACCATTCCTGTGAGAGGTGACTGTGCCAAAGCAGCAACTATATTTTCATGCGCTGCCACTGTCATGCTTTTGTTCTCAGCCATGTTCCACAGCTCCAAAGACTGCACACGTGATTCAGAAATATAATATTAGTAAATACCTGAAATTTCTTTCATCCTTTTTAGTATTAAACATAGAAAAAATTCAACACGAATTCTTGTACCAAGAGAACCAATACAACAAATAAATAGATTTGATCGAGTAATTACCAACCCTCTAAGTTTCTAAGATGGCATTACACAAAAATGACCCCAACACAACTTCCATAATTATAGCAAGTCTAGGCGAAGTAGTCGGCATAACTTGTGAAATCATTAAAGTCAAGCTTCCAAAAATTTGCATTCATAACTTGTGCAAAAGGGACGTACATACTGTTCACATAAAAAATATCAGCAGTATTGTTACTTGTGCATTACATGTTGTACTTTAAAACTTAAGGTACAACATGTAATGCACAAAATAGAATACTGCTGACATTTTTGTATGTCCGCAGGGTACCTACCTCCCTTGGAACCAATTGACTTTTATCTAAATGTTACACAGCATGGAGTAACTTGATGCAATGTACTACACAATAGAACTCGGGGAAATAGAAGCAATTACCCTCATTCCACCAATCACCAAGAGAGCTGAATAACTTGGATGGAAAACACAAGAATGAAACTGGTTCCCATTGGAGCTGAGCTCGTGAATGCACTCCCTAGAGGCTAATGACCAAACTTTCACGGAATCCTCACTGACAGACGCCAAATATTCGCCATTAAGATCCCAGCACAGGTAGTTTACCACTCTGGTGTGTCCCTGATAAATAGCGTGAAGGTACAAAAATAGAAAGTACCAAGTCAAATACGGAATTAGATTCCAATGGAGAAGTGAATGAATGAATGGTCAGACTAGTTACGTTTAACAAGGTTTCATTAATATTTGACAAATACCATCAAATGCCCAAACCTGAAATGAATGTGTTTGCCTGTCAGTTTCAACATCAAAGATGGACACAGCTTTATCTGATGCTGCTGCTAGTAGATTACCAATTATTGGTTGAAATCTCACTTGTGCACTGCCTCCTTGCTACATCAAAGCAATATTTATGGAAACAAACAATAACAACCGCAACTTTAAACCTTTGAAAATTATAGACGAGGGAAAAGATGTATCAAATTTTACAAACCAACCTTGGAAACTCGAGTACATGAGAATGGACTGATATTCCAATATCGAATTTCATTGTTACTATCACAAAAACAAAAAAGGTCGTTCTTCTTGGGATGGAAATCTAGGGACATAACATGAGAAGTGTGCCCGTTGTACGCTTGCAAACAATAGCTTGGCTGCAAAAATAAGTTAATAAGTGGAATTTTCAATGGAAATAATGCTCTGATAGTTCAAAGACTGAACTGTAACAGTTTAACAGAAATAAAAACAATTCTACAGAAGGAACCAAGATAATTACATTAGCTGCATCCCATAATCTCACAGACTTGTCAAATGAAGCTGTTGCCAGCTGGGTTGAATTTGGCCTGAAACGGACATCTGTGATCAAGTATTGGTGTTCTTCAGAGGTGCTCTCTGTTTGCAAGGTATCCATGTTCCAAAGAACAGCCTGGCATATGACCAACAATTCTTAATTTACTAAAATTTTCTTTCACAGTCCTTTGCTTTAAAAAAAAGGTAAACTAATGATGCAGAGATCCAATAAGATTTAATAAAAATATTGACTATTACTTTCTTGTCATGTCCGGCACTAGCCAGCAGCTTCCCATCGGAAGAAAAATGACAGCATGTTACTTTATTTCTCGTCCGTATACAGCCAACTTCTCCAAAGGAAAACCCTGAAACAGGGAATAAGTCATAAAAGAGTTAAACAGAGTCGAGGAAAATCCTATAGCAGTTATTGCCACATAGTCAAGACAGCGCATGATAATACATTACCTTTTGAAGACTCAGTTTTGTGCTCAGTAAGAGTTTGTTTTAGTGTCCCATATAAATTTCGTCCATCTTCTCCATCATTAGAAAGAAATGATTCCACATCTCCAAAATGATCTATGTCATCCTGCATTAAGAAATATTGTTTGAGGACCAAAGGAAGGTTTCACTTAAAATCACTCGTAAACTTGCCATTCAAATAAATATGTTACCATCACAAACTTGATACTTGACGTGCAAAACATACTATTTAAGAACATAACTAATTTTCTTAATCAATCGAGTATAAAAGAGAGCAGGTGATGATCGAGTATAACTTAAACTTAGGTATTGCATTAATAAAAAAATATTCTGAGATGCATAACGACAAAAGCACCACATCTGAAGATAGTTTAGACGTATATGTGGAACTTAAAGAGGCCTACCAGCTGGTTTGTAGACGAGGCCAGACCTGTTACCTCTGCACCATACATTATCAACCCCTTTTGTCCACTGTTTACATGCTGAAGGCTACTAGCAGTAGTCATTCCATCACCAGGCGTGTGAGTAGTTGATGGTGGGGAGTTCGGGGAAGGACCGACCGTATTTCCTGTACCCGTACTATTGGCTGGTCCAGAAGAAGAGTGTTGTTTCCTTTTTCTATTATTGTTCTGTATAATGTTACCAAGACACTAAACGTTAATTACTTTAAACCCCAAAACCTGGAGGGGGAAAGAAAAGAAAATTCGCCATAATTGGTGTTTATCTCTGTTGGCAGCACAATTAAGTCACAGTTGCCACTTGAATATTTGTGTGAAACATATTAATAATTCATCTTGTAGATGATATCCTGGAACTAAATTTTAATCAGAGATCACAAAATTATGTTGGTTAAAGAATTGGAAATTACTTGCTGGCATATTTTAACTAATTAATGATTCAGCTCTTAGATAAGAATCCTATTACTATATATGGATTAGCAAGCACAACCTGTTGCAGTTGCTGCTGCGGCAACTGGTCCTGTTGTTGAGATGACTGTTGCATTTGGGACATCTTCATCTGAGACACATTCAATACTGACTCAGATTTATAGCTAATTTAAACATGTTCTGAAACACTAAAGGTAAATATACGAATGTAATAAAAACAGTGATGTAACTAAGGTGACAAATAGATACCAGTTCTCATAACATGGAAAACAACAAAAGTTCTACACTTCTCAGGAAAAAAGGAATAAAATTAACTCATGGATATATATCTCATTTCTTTCCCGAGTATTTTTAGATACATATATATATATATATATATATATATATATGTGTGTGTGTGTGTGTGTGTGTGCAAACATGATATCCAGGAGGGACTTACCGATTCATACATACATACATACATGCATACATACATGAAAACATAAATGCAAGAAGAATATAGAGTGCATAACTGCCTCACGCAGGCAGTTAAACTTATTGTTGAGTCCTACCAAGTCCTACTGTGAGTCCTACCCGTCAAGCTTAAGCTTCTTGGGCTTGACATGTTTTTGAAACAAGTTTGAAAAACATCCGCTAACACAAATACTTTAAGTTCATTCAAATGCAAAATAAAAGTAGCATCTTGTGCATGCCCATTTGCATCTGTCAGTGGATATCATAGTTATAGCTACATGGGGCTTTTTTCAATCATTCTTAACCTTTGGTGAATTCGAATGCACCGGAGAGCAAATAGATCCATCATTTCTTGTGTGCTGACCATCTTTTGCATTCATGCTACCCCTTGGTAGTCCGCCAAACCCATAGTTAGGTGAACTTCCAAGGCTGCCTTGTGCCTGAGCTTGTTGTAAAACCTGCTGGTTTTGTGATGCTAAAAGAAACTGATTCTGGGACTGTTGATTGGGCTTTTGTACTTGTAAACCTAAAGTTGGCCGTAATTGGTCAATTCCCTGCATGATATCCAATCGGCAAGCACTCATGCACCTCCATGTTACAGATATTAAAGGAGCAAACATAAAAAATATCATGAATAACTCACTGTTAGAGGCCAACCCTTCAATGGAAGACCAGTGACACCTTGATTTAATCCTGAAAAGAGGCAGAGCAAACGAGTGAATAAACCTACTTTCCGTAGCTTCTTATATTTCTTTTATATCAGATGGCTTGGATATAGATCGCCTGAGACAGTTTTTAGCCTTTATTCAATTAGCCAAATTATAAAGAACTTACAGCTAGCTCCCATCTGATTATATAAAAAAGTTTCCAGATACTAATGCTTACAAATTGTCAAAAAGAAAGACCATAACAATTCCAGGGGAAAAATTAAGTTCCAATACAACAGATACTTATGGAGTTGTTGCAAGGCGTTGCGTTTTACCCTAGTACCGATGTAATAGGAATTGAGTAATCTTAAATTGGTCGATATTCTAGAATCCTACAAACTCTTGATCACCCGATACATGTTTATTGCAGTATGTACCTTTGTTACCTTTCATCCTGTAGGAATCTTGCAGCTAGTTTCTTTTCTTCTTAGTATCCTTTCCCACCTTTTTTATAAAGTTTTAACAAATGAAAGAGAATAATAACCCTGAATTCCCATATCTAGTGCTTTTTGAATTGAGCTCAAGTGAGCTCAAGTATTTCTGTGAATCAATGCTGGTTCTGCTTACCAGCCTCCCCCCATGTATGCTTGTCTACCTGCAAAGGTCGCACTCCCAATTCCTAATCTTGTTTTTAGATTGGAAAAAATGTTTATTAATAGAAGAGAGAGAATACAAGCAGATGGGGGACAAGGACTCCACCCACCCCAGAATAAGTGGAACTAGAAAATTTTACACTGTGCTACTTGAAAAGATGCAGCAAAGTTATCATATCAAACTATATCACCCTACTTTCATCCAATAACTGTGCACAGATACAGAGGAAATAAGAATAGGGAAACTTTCACAATCCATATGTCCTGCACCACCCAATCCAGACTTCGACTGCAGAGGAAATAATAATAGGGAAACTTTGACTTTATACCCTTACAGTAATAACAGTTTGTTTATTTAGTAAGATCTTCTAAAAGGTTTGATAATGTTACCTGCACCACCTAATCCAGACTTTGACTGCAGAATTGCTTGTCCGTAAATTGATGAAGGATGTGTAGGCAAAGATTTCTGATTCCCCAAGTTAACCTCACTTTTTATGTCCTACAGGTTCAATCAGTTGTATGTCAAAAAGAAATCAATTGCACTGATAAAAAACAAATAAGAAAAATGCATATTTAAGAACATATAGTCCAAGTACCCACAGTAGTCAGTTGAGGACGCATTTGCTGCAAAGCAGCAGACATGCTCCCAGAATTTCCTTGTACCAACTGGCTGAATCAACAAGAAGAACAAGGGAAACCAATGATCTAACTAAACTAAGTAGTCTAATAGTGTAAAATTGATCTCAATTGTCAAGTAAGGTTATACTGACTTTACCCTTGATGATTGGTTGCAGATTTGAGAAGGGCCAACCTATTGGCATCAATAAGAGCTGGAGCTGTCTCTGAATCTACTGAATGAGGATGTTTCATACGTTCTTCGTACATTTTCATAGCCAATACACTAGCTGAAGGTTGGCCCATCATTCCTTCAGAGTTCATAGCATTTATCGGGCCTCCAAGGGGAGGATGATTAGGATCCCTTCGTTGTAATTGTGCATTCCGTTGCTGCATGAGTTGCAATTGCTGCATTTGCAGCTGTTGCTGGTGTTCCCTTGCTTTGATTTGCTGTGTCTGAAACACAAAAGGGGGAAAGAGTTAAAAAAACAAATGCAATAGCATCATATTGAAATTTTAAACACCTTCTCCTCCACTTTTCTTCCAAGAAAACAAAATAGAAGAAAAAGCTGAAGTAACTTGCAATTTACAAACACACCTCTATGTAAGCCGCAGCAGCCTCAGAATGTTTCTCATTTGTCCTTGCAATGAAGATATCCCAAAAGACAGACCACCATTCAAAGAGAAATCCTCCAGGTGCATCGATTGCTGCAAATTCATAGTAATACTTCATAGAAATTCCAGGAAGAAAAAAGAAGTATTATAATTACAAATTAGAACCAAACAGCAACAAGATCAGTTGACAACATTACCTACTGGGTCTGTGGCAACCTTCCCTTCGGTCATGAAAGCTTTCGCAGAAGCATGTAATTTTCTTTTCAATAAATAGTCATGAATGTAAACATCAAGCCTGGACAGACAAAAATAGCCGAAATCAACAGTGAAGACCTACCCGGATTCTGAAGCAATTAATAGAAGTATAAACTTACTAATAATAACTATGCATAAAGATATCATGGAAGAACAAACTAAAACTTCCATTTGATTGTGAATAAAGGTCAGGAAAACGTTTGATTACATAATTTAAAACAACTTAACTAAAAAAAGTAAAAAATCTTTCTGTATTAACTGAAATTGGCTTAATTAATTTGATTTGGTAACCCAGGAAACATAATTTTATACTGAAATTTTTTCATCTTCTGCCTTCTTTATGCTCAACAGCAAACAAATAATAGGAAGGAATAACCAAAATAAACATGGAAGACTAAAAATGAAAAGAAAATAAAAATAAAAATAAAAGAACACGAACACGAACACGACATACATCTTATCAGCTTCCCAGTTACTCTGAGCCATGATTGGTTCAAACACCAACCACAGAAGTCAATTAGTGCACTTGATTGCAACTAAGTCCTGCACAATTACACACCAATCTCTAAATTCAATTCACCGGCAAAAATAAATCGCAACTCAAACGGAACCCAGACCACAAAAATCCAAATAGAACAAAGCCTGCATTGCTTGTTAACTCAAGATCTTCACATCAAAAACTCCAATTTAAATAAAATAATAAACATAAAACAAAGAATAAACAAAATTCAACCAATATAAATTAAGATCATTACTAAATTCCATAAACTGATAGATTACAAAATCCGTACAATTCATACTGATCTTATCCTCTAAAATCCCTACTTCTTATAGTTATAATTTGACGGAATTTGAAACTTCCGCATAAAATTCAAGGTTTCTGACAGTGATTGAATTAGTACAAACGAACTAGAATAAAATATATCAGAATTGTACATTGATCGTGATCCGAACCCAATTAACTTACAAGCGTGAGGGTAAAATATATACAGTAAGAAATTTGAGCTTCTGATCGAATTTATCTGAGAAAATATAATTTCTCGGGAAAATTTCAGATTTCAGAATTTATTAAGTAATGTTGAACTTCAAGAAGTGTTCAAGCTTCGACAAAACGGGCAGATAGAAAAAAAAGAAAATATCATAGACGTCTGACAGCTCACAAAATAAATAGCAGGAAATTTGTAATAGTGAGTCCGAACCTGAGGTTAGGGCATTGGTTCAGCGGTGCGTATAAGCCATGTTTGGTTAGGATCTAAGGGATCTACTCCAATTTATTTTAAAGAAATTAATACGTTCACGCGTCATATTTTTACAAAAACTTCTACCTAAGTAGATATGTTAACCAAACGGGTATAATTTAAGACAAATTGATATTTTTATATGATTTAAATCATATGAATAAATGGATTTTATCTTTATTTCAATAAATTATGTGAAAATATTTTAACATGTGAAAATATTAAGGGATCTTTTTTTATATCTGGTGGTGAAGGTAAAAATTTTATTTAGTGAGGTCAAAATATTGTGATGTTAAAAATAATTTGACTGGGGATCGAGTGCAGCGGCCTGAGCCAATTTTTGTAGATAATTTTGTACTTTTTAGCCGGTTACATATGTAAAACATATATTTGATTACAATATTATTAATATAACAAGTAATAACATTATATATATATATATATAGACACACATCTTATTGACCCATAATACGCCTTTCTACTTACAAATTTATTAATTAATAATTTAAATTTCTTATGTTAAAAAAATAATATAAATTAAATTATTATTTATTTTAAAAATATTAGAGAAATATGCATACATCAAGGAGTATAAGTAATATGAAATTGAAAAAGTTACAAAAAATTCAATTTGACCTTATATATTAAAAAAATTATAAAATTTTAGTGGGGTCAATTTTTTCATTACATTTAAATTTTTTCTAAATTGATCATATATTATAAAATATATTTTTTCCCATTGAGGTCAATTGACCCCCACTTCCCACTTTCTAATATGGCTTCGCCACTGCTCATATCTGTCTGGTTTCTTACTATTTTTCGAATTCTTCCAATTTTTCGAACTAAATTTCTTTAAAAATTTATGTTACTTTTGTACAACTATTTTTAATTCAAAATCGAATAACATACAATATTTTATTACTATCAATACTTTTATGTATCAGATGTTGTGAATTTTTAATTAAATCATCTAAATAGTTACATAATTATATATATAAAAAATGTTACTCTTTAAAATAATAGATATATATATATATATATATATATATATATATATATATATATATATATATATATATATATATATATATATATATATATAACGGGAAGAGACTTGGTTTTTCACCTTATATTTTATGATAAAATTTAAAATTTGTTATATTTTAGTTAAATTATCTATTCACATCGGTAAATTTAAAAATTATTACTATATTTTAGTTAAATTATCTATTCACGACGGTAAATTTATAATCAATTGTGTAAATTTATAATCTATTCACAACAATAAAAATTGTTAGATTATATAGACCTATTTTAATAGCGTTACACCACTTATGAATTATCATCGATTTCTTTTATTTCTCCTACTTTCTATCACTACTCTCGAGAGAGAGAGTGTAAGACCCCAAATTATTAATAAATGAAATTTAAATTCTCTCTATTTATTATTTTGAAATAGTAAGTGTTAAATTGATTAATGAGGTTAGTTATGGGTAAAATGCGTAAATATTTTTAATAAGCAAGTGGTTATAAAATATTCATTGTTGTCGGGTAATATTCGTTTGGTCGTGGAATATTCTTCCTGTCGGGGAATATTCGTACGACGGCGCAGTCTTTTGTGGGCCCCATAACGGAAAGCGATTGGATGAAGAAAACGACAAGTATATGTTTTTTATTAATAACGGCGTAGTTGTTACCGTTAATACTGTTGGAATACCCGATGGTTAAAACACAGTAATACGCGTTGTTACACAGTAGCACACTGTATTGCACCAATTATTGATTCTTACGTAAGAAGGCACTACTCAATAATGGTTACAGTAATTACTGTTCAGTATTTTATTTTATTGATTCAATAATTGCTGCGTTGATATTTTATATTACTGTTGTTTCAATAATTGTCACTACACAGTATTTTCCATTATCAGATCAATAATTCATATTATTTGAATAATATTATTAGATAACATTATTGGCAATGTCTAGAAAGTTCTGTCTAAGGAGAGGTTTGGTCATCTAATTGCGCGCCAGTAAGGAGAAATCCTTATTGGAAAGCCCCCTCTTTCCTGGGAACGGCCTGATTGTCATAAATGTGATTCTGTAATATTATTTGTAAATAATTAATTATTGATTCATATGATAAGGAAATATTTATTTTTGTGGATATAAATGAGGGATATATTTTTGTGGTTAAAAATGAAGGAGTTAATGTTGAGGTTTTTATCAGTATTTTTGTCGGAATGAAGGTATTAAAAATCAGGGTTTTTGAGATATTTTGCGGGAGTTATAATTTTTAATCCGACCGTTGGATCGTGGTAATTTTTGGATATGTTATACATATATAAGTTGAGTATATGTCCACAAATTTTGAACCGTTAAAAATGAACGTATGATTTATTATGAATTTTACGAGATGACTGGTTCAGAAATTGTTGAATTTTCGGAGTTAATCATTTTGGTAGAAAATTCTAGAATTGGTGGGCCCCACTCTTGGTTGGTGAAGAAATGTGCTGAGATTTTTATTCAAATGTGGTGGGTGGGAATAGTAGCAGGTAAAGCCATCAGGTTGCAGGTTAAGTCTGCTTCGGCGTGCTAACATTTTCCTATAAATAGAGGGCTAAGTTAGAATTGAAAATCACACCAGAAACAAGTTTTCTCTCTTTCTCTCTCTAGATTATTGAGTGTATTTTGTGAGTATTTAGATACTTTGAGAGTTTCTATTCATCAGAGCAAGTGTCTTTCAGCCTTATACCGGTATTCCGACCAGAAGTACTGTCTGTACGAGGTAAGGGATGTTATTTTATTCAAAAATGATATTATTTCTTCAATATCATTATGCCGAAATATTGGTTGAAAATTTTTATCAAATTTGGAACTTTTCACGTCGGGGTTACTATTCATGAGTTACTATTCACGAGTTACTATTCACGAGTTACTATTCACCGAAAAATAAAATTTTTTCTTTTCGTCCAAAATATCTATTCTGGGTACTAGCTTTGATTGTATCCATGTTTTGATCATTCTTGAATTCTACTTCACTATGAATAATTATAAGGTATTTTTGGACATGGATAAATCGAAATACGAATCCTTAATATTTGTTATTTTGTTTCACTGGATTCGTTTTCTTTAATATATTTTTCATCATCCTCAGTCCTAAATGATGATATTACTGAATATCTTTGGCCGTAGTGCAAAGATGAATGATTAACTGATGAATATCTTTGGCCCGTAGTGCAAAGATGAACAGGTGTTGAGATGAACATGACCGACTGGTGATACAAATGAATATCTTTGGCCTGTAGTGCAAAGATGAATATTTGATTAAAGATGGTTATTGATTGTTGTTACAGGGATAAAATATTGATGATGGACTTTTAAATCTTAGAAGATAGTAGAACTCATTCTCTACTTGACTCTTCTAATGGTTTGCTGTTTCCGCTGCAGTTATTGATTTAAAACTTGTTGTCTATTGTATTCTATTAGATTTTTCCCTGTTGACGACTAACGATAATTTGTTCTGTATTATCTTAGTCATAATGTTCTTTACTGGGCTAGTTGAGCTCACCCTTTTCCTTTTTGTTCCATTTTTCTCAGGAGGCGAGAATGTAGCGAGTACTAGTCGGGGTATGGAATGATGGTTCTAGAAGTTACTTTAGTAGTCCTCACTATTTTTGTGAAATAATGTATCAATAATTGTAATGAGGGCTTATTTGAGTGTGGATATTGTCTAAATGACAATATTTGTATTTAAACTCACAGTTCTTGTGTTGTAATAATAAAGATGTAGTTGTTTCTGTACCATGTATTTTGACGACTCAGAATGGGTGTTGTATACCTATTTTGGGGGCGTCACAGTTGGTATCAGAGCTTAGGGATATGATCTCTGGCGGAGATCGGGGAATAGAACTAGGAGGGGAGAGACGAATCCTTCGCTAGTGTGTCCTACCTAAGCTTATTTATTGGTCAGTCATAATATAGGGGTATTATATGATTTGTTAATTTATTTAATTAACCCTTGTTTTATGGCAGTATTTGAGAATGTCGACTGAGAATGTTAATAGTGGAGTAAATGAGACCGTGGAGACACCGGTGCTTACCAACGAGGAGAACGTGCAACAGGCTGGCAATGTTCCTCCTGTGAACAACACCAATGAGCAGATGATGAACGATGGAATGTTTAGAAGTTTTTTGCAATTCATGCAAAACCAGACAAGGGAGACTCGTGTTCAAAATACAGGAGGAAATGATAGCAATTCACGGTTTGTCACAGCCAAACAGTTCAAAGAATTGGGACCACCAGAATTTAAGGGAAAGCCGGATCCGATCATGGCGGAAACGTGGGTCAAGCAAATTACCAAGATATTCGATGTCTTGGGATGCACGGAGGAACAGAAGGTTCCATTCGCCACCTTTATGTTCCGTGGCGAGGCAGATTACTGGTGGGAGTCTGTGAAGCGTACCCATCCAACCGCACTCAGCATGTCTTGGGAGACATTTCAAAAACTGTTCAATGACAAGTACTTTCCTGAAAGTATTCGTCATATGAAGGAGGTAGAGTTTATTAGACTAGAGCAGAATAATATGACGGTATCTCAGTACGAGGCAAAGTTTGCAGAGTTGTCCAGGTTTGCACCTCATTTGGTGGAGAATGAGGAACGTATGACGAGGATGTTTCTGAGAGGTTTGAAACCCGGCATACGTCAATATCTCATTTCTCATAAATTTTCTCTCTATTCAGATGTTGTCAACAGGGCTCAATTATTAGAGCGAGATAACGAGTACGGTCAACTGAGGGATCACAACCAGGATCATATCGGTGACAGCAGTCATCAGAACAATGATAACCAGCGGAGAAAGAAAAATACAGACAAGAACGGCAACCACTCTGGTGGTAATCGTGGCTATGAAAATAGAAGAAGCGAGTCGGGAGGAGATTTTAAAAAGAGGAGATTCAACAATGACAATACGAAGACGTCAGCACCAACAGCAACTGGTTCCAAGAGAGGAGAACGACCACCGGTTATATGCTATAAGTGCGGAAAAGAAGGACATATCAGCCCAAACTGCCCACAACAGTTTAAGGTATGTTATAATTGTGGAAAGGAAGGACATATCGCTCGAGATTGCACTGTAGCAAAACCAAGTCCAGCGGGGATGGTGACTCAAAAAGTTGTCCCAGAAAAGATAAAGTCAACGGTTCCTGGAAGAGCGTTTGTCGTGACTGGTCAACATGCGAGGAACCCAAACGAGGTGATCACAGGTAAGCTAATTATAAATTCATGCGAAGTTTATACCTTATTAGATACCGGTTCTACCCATTCTTTTATCTCTCCTGCTTGTGCTCAACGTTTAAACTTGACTCCGGAGAAGTTAGACTTTGATTTATCTGTGGAGACTCCGTTAGGAGAAACTTTCATCACATCCACTGTTTATAAATCTTGTGTGATCCAAGTTGGTACCATCACCTTACCTGTTGACCTTATCTCTTTAAAGATACTTACTTTTGATGTGATTTTAGGGATTGATTGGCTAACTACTCATCATGCCAAAATTGATTATTTTCGTAAGGTTGTTAGTTTTCATATTCCTAACCAACCTGTTGTACGAATTCAAACAACTAAGCCATTAAAATCAATCACTGTTATATCAAGCCATAAAGCCATTCGTTTATTAAAAAACGGATGTCAAGCTTTCTTAGCCCATGTTATGGATTTGAATAAAGACACGTCAAATTTGAATAATATTCCTGTTGTTATTGACTTTCCTGACGTATTTCCTGAAGAACTTCCTGGTCTACCCCCGGAACGAGAAATTGAATTCTTTATTGATCTTGAACCTGGTACAAAGCCCATTTCTAAAACCCCATATCGAATGGCTCCTATTGAACTTCAGGAGTTAAAGGTCCAACTACAAGAGTTGTTGGACATCGGTTTCATTCGTCCTAGTACATCTCCTTGGGGTGCTCCTGTTTTATTTGTAAAGAAAAAAGACGGGAGTATGCGACTTTGTATTGATTACCGGGAATTAAACCATGTCACTATTAAGAATAGGTATCCGCTACCTCGTATTGATGACCTGTTTGACCAGTTACAAGGAGCACAGTTCTTTTCAACGATCGATCTTCGTTCTGGATATCATCAGCTGAAGGTTAAAACTGAGGATATTCCAAAGACTGCCTTCAGAACTCGGTACGGGCATTATGAGTTCCTAGTTATGTCTTTTGGATTGACTAATGCTCCTGCGGCTTTCATGGATATGATGAACCGAGTATTTAAGGATTATTTGGATCAGTTCGTTGTTGTCTTTATTGATGACATCCTCATATATTCCAAAAGCCGTGAAGATCATGAGCATCATTTGAAGCTGGTACTCCAAAGGCTGCGTGAAAATAAGTTATATGCCAAGTTGAAGAAATGCGAGTTCTGGCTTGAGGAAGTAGCTTTCCTAGGGCACGTGGTGTCAAAACATGGAGTATCTGTTGACCCGGCGAAGATTGAAGCAATACAAAGTTGGGAGCAACCAAAGACGGTGACCGAAGTACGTAGCTTTCTAGGCTTAGCTGGTTATTATCGAAGATTCGTGGAAGGGTTTTCTCGAATCGCTACCCCGTTAACTCAGCTGACTCGGAAAGATATCAAATTCGTATGGAGCGAGGAATGCGAGAAGAGTTTTCAAGAGCTTAAGAGGAGACTCATTTCGGCACCTGTTCTGACAATACCATCTGGTTCGGATGGATTTGTTATCTACAGTGATGCTTCAGGCAAAGGGTTAGGATGTGTTCTCATGCAACATGGGAAAGTCATAGCCTATGCCTCGCGACAACTCAAAGAATATGAGAGGAATTATCCTACTCATGATTTGGAGTTGGCAGCAGTAGTTTTCGCGTTGAAGATCTGGAGACACTACCTGTATGGGGAGAAAGTGGAGATCTATACAGATCATAAAAGCCTTAAATATTTCTTCACCCAAAAGGAACTCAACATGCGGCAGCGACGTTGGCTCGAGCTGTTGAAAGATTACGATCATACCATCCAATATCATCCTGGAAAAGCAAACGTAGTAGCTGACGCATTGAGTAGAAGATCATATGCGGGTACGAGTGCAATGTTGTTAACACAAAGGCCCATTTTGTATGACTTGCAAAGGATGGAGATAGAGATGAAGGCTCCAAGTGCCCACATGATGATATCAAATATACGAGTAGAACAGACTTTAATCGATAAAGTTAAAGCTGCTCAAGCTACGGACATAGAGCTGATGCGTATGAAGAAGAAAATGCAAGAAGGTTCTATTCCAGAAGCAAGAATCGATGAAGAAGGAATACTTCGAGTTCACTCTAGACTCTGTGTTCCTAACAATTCTGATTTGAAGTACAAGATCATGATGGAAGCACACAATACACCATTTGCAATCCATCCTGGAAGTACCAAAATGTATCGTGATCTACGACATACATTTTGGTGGAATAATATGAAGAGAGAGATTGCAAAGTTTATCTCGAGGTGTTTAACTTGTCAACGTGTAAAGGCGGAACATCAAGTACCAAAGGGTCCATTGCAACCACTTGAGATTCCGAAATGGAAGTGGGAACACATTACCATGGATTTCGTTACGGGTCTTCCCACGGTTTCTCAAGGCATAAATGCTATTTGGGTTATTGTTGATAGATTAACCAAGTCTGCTCATTTCTTGCCGATACGGGAGACTTATTCCCTTGAACGTCTTGCTCGTATATACGTAGATGAGATTGTGAGACTGCATGGCATGCCAGTATCCATAGTTTCGGATCGTGACCCAAGATTCACTTCAAGATTTTGGGTTAGCTTGCAAAAAGCTATGGGCACAGATTTACGATTTAGTTCGGCATACCATCCTCAAACGGACGGACAATCAGAGAGGACTATTCAAACTCTTGAAGATCTATTAAGACTTTGTGTCCTAGATTTCAAAGGGAGTTGGGATAAGTACCTACCATTGGTAGAATTCTCTTACAATAACAGTTATCAGGCAAGTATAGGTGTGGCCCCATTTGAAGCATTATATGGACGAAAGTGTCGCTCTCCAGTATGCTGGGACGAGGTGGGTGAAGCAACATTGTTGGGACCAGAGTTGGTACGCATGACTACAGAGAAGATCCAAACGATTCGACAACGTATACAAATGGCACATGATCGACAAAAGAGTTATGCGGATCTTCATCGGAAGGACGTGGAATTTGACATTGGGGATCATGTATTGTTGCGTGTGGCTCCATGGAAAGGAGTTACAAGATTTGGGAAGAGAGGAAAGCTCAATCCACGATTTATTGGTCCATTTCAGATTCTTGACCGAGTAGGAAATGTGGCCTATAGACTTGCGTTACCTCCAAGTATGTCTCGTGTTCATAATGTTTTTCATATATCTGTGTTACGTAAATATGTGAAAGACCCAGACCACGTTATTGAGTTAGAACCGGACGAGATAGCTGAAGACTTAACGTACGAAGAGGTACCTATCAAGATCTTGGATAGAAAGGAGCATGTCCTACGCACGAAGGTCATACCACAAGTTAAAGTTTTGTGGAGAAACCATGCTATTGAGGAAATGACCTGGGAGTTGGAAACGGAAATGAAAGCGAGGTATCCTCATCTTTTCGAAACACCAGGTACGTACGTCAATTTCGAGGACGAAATTTCATAAGGAGGGGAGGTTGTAAGACCCCAAATTATTAATAAATGAAATTTAAATTCCCTCTATTTATTATTTTGAAATAGTAAGTGTTAAATTGATTAATGAGGTTAGTTATGGGTAAAATGCGTAAATATTTTTAATAAGCAAGTGGTTATAAAATATTCATTGTTGTCGGGTAATATTCGTTTGGTCGTGGAATATTCTTCCTGTCGGGGAATATTCGTACGACGGCGCAGTCTTTTGTGGGCCCCATAACGGAAAGCGATTGGATGAAGAAAACGACAAGTATATGTTTTTTATTAATAACGGCGTAGTTGTTACCGTTAATACTGTTGGAATACCCGATGGTTAAAACACAGTAATACGCGTTGTTACACAGTAGCACACTGTATTGCACCAATTATTGATTCTTACGTAAGAAGGCACTACTCAATAATGGTTACAGTAATTACTGTTCAGTATTTTATTTTATTGATTCAATAATTGCTGCGTTGATATTTTATATTACTGTTGTTTCAATAATTGTCACTACACAGTATTTCCCATTATCAGATCAATAATTCATATTATTTGAATAATATTATTAGATAACATTATTGGCAATGTCTAGAAAGTTCTGTCTAAGGAGAGGTTTGGTCATCTAATTGCGCGCCAGTAAGGAGAAATCCTTATTGGAAAGCCCCCTCTTTCCTGGGAACGGCCTGATTGTCATAAATGTGATTCTGTAATATTATTTGTAAATAATTAATTATTGATTCATATGATAAGGAAATATTTATTTTTGTGGATATAAATGAGGGATATATTTTTGTGGTTAAAAATGAAGGAGTTAATGTTGAGGTTTTTATCAGTATTTTTGTCGGAATGGAGGTATTAAAAATCAGGGTTTTTGAGATATTTTGCGGGAGTTATAATTTTTAATCCGACCGTTGGATCGTGGTAATTTTTGGATATGTTATACATATATAAGTTGAGTATATGTCCACAAATTTTGAACCGTTAAAAATGAACGTATGATTTATTATGAATTTTACGAGATGACTGGTTCAGAAATTGTTGAATTTTCGGAGTTAATCATTTTGGTAGAAAATTCTAGAATTGGTGGGCCCCACTCTTGGTTGGTGAAGAAATGTACTGAGATTTTTATTCAAATGTGGTGGGTGGGAATAGTAGCAGGTAAAGCCATCAGGTTGCAGGTTAAGTCTGCTTCGGCGTGCTAACATTTTCCTATAAATAGAGGGCTAAGTTAGAATTGAAAATCACACCAGAAACAAGTTTTCTCTCTTTCTCTCTCTAGATTATTGAGTGTATTTTGTGAGTATTTAGATACTTTGAGAGTTTCTATTCATCAGAGCAAGTGTCTTTCAGCCTTATACCGGTATTCCGACCAGAAGTACTGTCTGTACGAGGTAAGGGATGTTATTTTATTCAAAAATGATATTATTTCTTCAATATCATTATGCCGAAATATTGGTTGGAAATTTTTATCAAATTTGGAACTTTTCACGTCGGGGTTACTATTCATGAGTTACTATTCACGAGTTACTATTCACGAGTTACTATTCACCGAAAAATAAAATTTCTTCTTTTCGTCCAAAATATCTATTCTGGGTACTAGCTTTGATTGTATCCATGTTTTGATCATTCTTGAATTCTACTTCACTATGAATAATTATAAGGTATTTTTGGACATGGATAAATCGAAATACGAATCCTTAATATTTGTTATTTTGTTTCACTGGATTCGTTTTCTTTAATATATTTTTCATCATCCTCAGTCCTAAATGATGATATTACTGAATATCTTTGGCCGTAGTGCAAAGATGAATGATTAACTGATGAATATCTTTGGCCCGTAGTGCAAAGATGAACAGGTGTTGAGATGAACATGACCGACTGGTGATACAAATGAATATCTTTGGCCTGTAGTGCAAAGATGAATATTTGATTAAAGATGGTTATTGATTGTTGTTACAGGGATAAAATATTGATGATGGACTTTTAAATCTTAGAAGATAGTAGAACTCATTCTCTACTTGACTCTTCTAATGGTTTGCTGTTTCCGCTGCAGTTATTGATTTAAAACTTGTTGTCTATTGTATTCTATTAGATTTTTCCCTGTTGACGACTAACGATAATTTGTTCTGTATTATCTTAGTCATAATGTTCTTTACTGGGCTAGTTGAGCTCACCCTTTTCCTTTTTGTTCCATTTTTCTCAGGAGGCGAGAATGTAGCGAGTACTAGTCGGGGTATGGAATGATGGTTCTAGAAGTTACTTTAGTAGTCCTCACTATTTTTGTGAAATAATGTATCAATAATTGTAATGAGGGCTTATTTGAGTGTGGATATTGTCTAAATGACAATATTTGTATTTAAACTCACAGTTCTTGTGTTGTAATAATAAAGATGTAGTTGTTTCTGTACCATGTATTTTGGCGACTCAGAATGGGTGTTGTATACCTATTTTGGGGGCGTCATAGAGAGAGAGAGAGAGAACATGACATACTTTACACAAACTTATAACATTTAAAAATTCAGGGTTCATTTGAGCGGAGATCATGCGAGTCACATAAAGGTCGAAAAAGTTGTCAGATCTACGCATAAATATAGGACTCAGTTCTATTAATGTACAGTAAATATATATGAAATTATTATTTTTTCTTATAAAGATATTAATTTTTATTTTAATTGAAATAAATTTCACTAGAGCTTAAAAAAAGGTAGCCGGAAATTACAATATTTATAACAACGGAAGATTACTTTTCTCTCTATTACTAAAGAAAATCTTTTTTTTTTATTTTAAAGCCAATATGTAAAATCTTAAATTTAAAATTTTATGTTATTTTTTATTTTCATATGAGATAAGTATTATTTTAGTTGGTTAAATTTACCGTGCTAAAATAATTTAACAATTTTTTGAATAATCCACAATGCATTCATATCAATCAATGCATTAACGACGATACATTAATGCATTATCGGGTGTTATATTTTTTGCACATGAAATTGTTAAAAATACACTTTTTATATTTTTACTTTTCCGTACTTTAAATTATGAAAAATACACTTTTTATATTTTTGCTTGACTCACAAAGTGTATATTTATCTATAAATATCTTTTTATGAATATCATCATACCTTTTATACAATATGCATGACTAATACTTGTATATTTATATTTTTTATATGTTTAAACAAACATATTAGAATTACTATTTACTAGTATATGTTAAATATGTATGTAGTCATTCTCGCACTTATTTGCAGGCTTTAGATTGGGTCAATTAAAGAAGCTTTAAAGTCCAAATGCCCCATTTATTTTACTTTTGCGTTGGAAACAAACAATGTATTCATATATGGCTCGGGAAATAGGCTGGGCAAAAAGAAATCGAAGTTTAACAGGCTCGTAGTCATGGTTCGGTTATTCGGTTCGTAAGCCATTAAACATCGGACAGTTTTGGTAACCAAAAGAAAGTCATGTGAGGATCACGTGGAATAGAGTGAAGCAATATGTTCGTTGTATAACGAGTGTGGCTGTCAGGGGGTCATTATTGGAAAGAACCTTAATGGAGACTCGGTGAGAAGCTGGACTCTTTCGTACCTTTCTTAAGTTGGAATCTATTTATCCAGTATTTTATTCGTATTCTTTTATATAGAACAAATATCTTATTTTGTCCTACTAATATATAGTTTCGATTTAATTTTGGAAAAATTGATAGTTATTCTAATATTATGGTTTAAATATGAATTAAAACTCTTGAATATTTTTTTTCATTTTGGGGATGTTTTTTAAATATTTTTAATTAAGAAATTAAAATTTTAATTTTTTTATTACGTTTAATTGATAGTGTCACGTTAGAAAATTGATGACATAACAGCGACACGTGACTAAAAAATACTTATGTGTAATATTGAGTTTTATTTTAACATTTATTTAATTAATTTTTTATATCAAAAAAAATAAATATAAGACCATTATAAATGTTATAAACACGGATAGCCGAACCAATCATTTACTATTACATGAGGATGGAGATGGTATTTAGTACTCCATCCGTTTCATATTAAATGTTCTAATTTTTTTTTTAGGATATTCTAAAATAAATGTCCTATTTTTATATTAATAACTATATTTATCATATTCTTCATCTTATACACTCATAATCTATTTAATATACTTATTGGGAATGTGAGAGTTCCAAAAAAATATATATAGATAATTAAATGACATATGAAAGAGTAATTATTAGGGTCGTATAAAAGTGAAAAAACAATTATTAGGGTCATAGAAAAATAAAAAAAATAATTATTGAGGTCATAGAAAAGTAAAAAAATAATTATTGTGGTCATAAATAAGTGAAAAAATATTTCAATTAATAAGTAATCAAAAATGATAATTTAGGTAAAAAAAAATAATTAATAATCAGCGTGCCGAAACTAATTAGAACGTTTATTTTGAAATGGAAGGAGTACTTAGTTTAAGGATTGAAAGATATTTTATTGCTTTTTATGCATGACATTAATTTCCTTCTTTTGTGCCCTTGACAACATCTAGATGTTTCATAATAAAATTTGGGAATTGATTTTTTCATAAGAAAATTGATAGTTTCCCAAGACTCTCTTCATATGAATAGTAAATAAGAGTATGAGACTCGTATTTATGTGAATAAAGTCTTAGAAAATTATCAATTTTCTCATGTGAAAATAATAATTTCCTAAAAATTTAAAGTATTATCTAGAGCGCGCGCGCACACACACACACACACACACACACACACACATATATATATATAATAATAAAATAGAGCGGCTCAAATTCCAAGACTTCAGCATCCAACGGTCTCAAATCAATTCCAAGGCTTCAACATCCAACGACCACAAATTATTTGGGCTTTAACATCCGACGGCTAAGAATTTATCTTTAAAAAATTCAAACTCACATCCATCATCTCACTCTCTCACTTCCCAAAAAAATATCATTATTTGAACACACACACATTTATAATATAAACTGGCTGCCTATTCATAAACTTTTAAACCAGCTCAAGTTTGTTAATATCATTTCCCTTTATAAACTATAATCACAATAAATACACCTCATCAATGTGATGACGTGATGATATTTGAGACATTATTTGAAACTCATGTCATTGCACTTTGATAAAATATAATATTGTTGCTATTTTTTTAATTAATTAATAAATAACTCAGAAACGAAAGGTTTATTCCCCTAACCGATTAATTAGTGGGTCCAACTGTTCTCCTTAATAAAAGAATGGGTTTAAATTTTAAGATTAAGTTTTAGAAATTTTTTCACATGATTTATATATAATGAAATTATTATCCATTTTATTAGATTTTTCGATTCTTTGTCATTAACAAGATCTTTTATTATTTGTCGTTATGGAAGAAATTTGATTAGTTTGAACAATTAATTAATTGCTTAAATAAGCCAAGTGATTTTGATTAATTTTAGATTTTTATACTATACATTAACTATGTTTTATGAAACAGAAACTTTTTATAATATATATAAAGTTATTTGTTTTATTAGAATATAATAAGAATATATTATAATATATATATATATATATATATATATATATATATAGTTTTTGTTTTATTAAAATATTTTATTGTACAGTGATGAATAGTAAAAATCCGATTTTTGCCCATGAATTCTTCCGAAATTCTACTGTTCATCCATAATTAAATAGTGTCATGTCAATTTTCTGTAAATAGGATGCTTAGTTAAGAAATAAAAATCACACCAAAATCAGATAATTTTTCTTCTATAATATTGTGTGTGAGATCCCAGATTTTATGAATAAAGATTTAAATTTCTCGAAATATTTTTTTGAATATTATGGTATGGATTTGATATAATGTTATAGTTGTGGGTAATATTTATAAATTTTGCAAAGTACGCAAGTTGTTATATAATATTCGATTGGTCGGGAAATATTCGTTTTAACAGGGAATATTCGTACGACGACACAATCATTGGTGGACCCCACAACAGAATTATTGTAGGATTGAGAAAACGATAAAAATATTTTATTAAAAATAACGGCGGAAGTTTTACCATTAATACTGTTGAACTACTCGGTAGTAAAAGTACAGTAATACGCGTGGTTGCATAGTAGCACATGGTATTGATTATTGATGCTTACGTGATAAGTCACTCAGTTTTATTTTATTGGTATTATTAATGTAATAAAACAGAAAAGTTTTTTATATAAAACAAAATACTTTTATAAAGTTATTCGTTTTATTAGACTAATAGTAAAATATTTTTATATAAAACAGAATATTTTTATAAAGTTATCTGTTTTATTAGACAATAATTAGAATATATTATATTTTATTATGTATAGTATTTGCATAGTACCTGCATAGTGTTTGCATAGTAAAATATTTTATAAAGTTATTCGTTTTATTAGATTATAAATAGAATATATTATATTTTATATAAAAAATTTTGCTTTAAATATGGACCGTCAGATTAAAATAAATCAATCTAGACCGTTCATGAGTTAGTTACTATGCAGTCCATTTTTCTATAAATAGAAGCTCATTCCTTCATTATTTTCTTACGAATTCACTGAAACTCTAGAGAGAGAAATTATAGAGAGAGAGAGAAGAAAAGTATTCTGTTACTTCACTACTCCGATATCAAGTTTCTTTTACGGTAAGGGATATTATTTGTTGTACTCGTAAAGGGTATTCTTTATTTCTTATTCATGAAGAGAACTTCTGTTATTCTATTCTTTATTATTCTGTTGGAATAACCTGTGATGCCCCCAAAACAGGTATACATCACCCATTCTTAGTCGCCAAATATATGGTACAAAAATAAATACAATCTCAGTAATACAATTATCGTGCAAAATACGACAACACATATACTGTGAGTTTAAATACAAATAGAGAGTATAAAAACTCAAAAGGAGTCCTCATTACAATTATTGATACACTATTTTATAAAATAGTGAGGACTACTAACACCACTGACTGAAAATATCACTCCGTATCCCGACTAGTTCCCGCTATATTCTCGCCTCCTGAGAAAAATGGAACAAAAAGGGTGAGTTCAACAAATTATATACAACAAGTTATATTCTCGCATCCAGTAAAGAATATTATGACTAAGATAATATACAACAAATTATCATTAGTATTCAACAGGAAAAAATCTGATAGAACATAATCGACAACAAGTTTTAGATCAACAACTGCAGCGAAAACAACAATCCATTAGAAGAGTCAAGTAGAGAAAGAATTCTACTGTAAGACCCCAACTTATTAATGAATAAAATCAATTTTTCTCTAAATATTATTGTGAATAATAAGGGGTTAATTTGATATAATACTTTGGTTATGGGTGAAATATACAAATTTTACAAAATAAGCAAGTGGTTATAAAATATTCATTTTGTCGGGGAATATTCGTTTGGTCGTGAAATATTCTTGCTGTCGGGGAATATTCGTACGACGGCGCAACCTTGTGTGGGCCCCATAACGGAAAGCGATTGGATGAAGAAAACGACAAGTATAAGTTGTTTATAAATAACGGCGTAGTTGTTACCGTTAATACTGTTGGAATACCCGGTGGTTAAAATACAGTAGCACACGGTATTGTACCAATTATTGATTCTTACGTAAGAAGGCACTACTCAATAATTGTTACAGTAGTTACTGTTCAATATTTTATTTTATTGATTCAATAATTGTTGCGTTGATATTTTATATTATTGTTGTTTCAATAATTGTTGCTGCACAGTATTTTTCATTATCAGATCAATAATTCATATTATTTGAATAATATTATTAGATAGCATTATTGATAATGTCTAGAAAGTTCTGTCTAAGGAGAGGTTTGGTCATCTAATTGCGCGCCAGTAAGGAGAAATTCTTATTGGAAAGCCCCCTCTTTCTTGGGAACGGCCTGGTTGTCATAAATGTGATTCTGTAATATTATTTGTGAATAATTAATTATTGATTCATATGATAAGGAAATATTTATTTTATGTGGATATAAATGAGGGATATATTTTTGTGGTTAAAAATGAAGGAGTTAATGTTGAGGTTTTTATCAGTATTTTTGTCGGAATAGAGGTATTAAAAATCAGGGTTTTTGAGATATTTTGCGGGGGTTATAATTTTTAATCCGACCGTTGGATCGTGGTAATTTTTGGATATGTTATACATATATAAGTTGAGTATATGTCCACAAATTTTGAACTGTTAAAAATGAACGTATGATTTATTAAGAATTTTACGAGATGACTGGTTCAGAAATTGTTGAATTTTCGGAGTTTATCATTTTGATGGAAAATTCTAGAATTGGTGGGCCCCACTCTTGGTTGGTGAAGAAATGTACTGAGATTTTTATTCAAATGTGGTGGATGGGAATAGTAGCAGGTAAAGCCATCAGGTTGCAGGTTAAGTCTGCTTCGGCGTGCTAACATTTTCCTATAAATAGAGGGCTATGTTAGAATTAAAAATCACACCAGAAACAAGTTTTCTCTCTTTCTCTCTCTAGATTATTGAGTGTATTTTGTGAGTATATAGATGCTTTGAGAGTTTCTATTCATCAGAGCAAGTTTCTTTCAGCCTTATACCGGTATTCCGACCAGAAGTACTGATATCTTGAGGTAAGGGATATTATTTTCTTCTTAATGATATTATTTTCTTCAATATCATTATGCTAAAATATTGATATGAGTTTTTATCAAATTTAGAACTTTTTGTGTCGGGGTTACTATTCACGTATACGGTACTATTCACGTATATGGTACTATTCACGAATACGACACTAATCACCGAAAAATAAAATTTTCTCTTTTTGTCCAAGATGTCTATTATGGTTACTATCTTTGATTGTATCCATATTTTGATCTTTATATTTGATTTCTGCTTCACAATTGATTATTATGAAGTATAATTGATCTTGGATAAACAGTTATACGAATGCCTACTATTTATCCTTCTGTCTCACTGGATTCGTTCTCTTTAAGATATTTTTCATCATCCTCAGACCTAAATGATGATATTGCTAAATATCTTTGGCCTGTAGTACAAAGATGTATGATTACTTGATGAATATCTTTGACCTGTAGTGCAAAGATGAACATGACTGACAGGTGATACAAATGAATATCTTTGGCCTGTAGTGCAAAGATGAATATTTGGATAAAGATGATTATTAATTGATGTTACAGAGATAAAATATTGATAATGGACTTTTAAATCTTAGAAGATAGTAGAATTCATTCTCTACTTGACTCTTCTAATGGTTTGTTATTTCCGCTGCAGTTGTTGATCTAAAACTTGTTGTCGATTATATTCTATCAGATTTTTTCCTGTTGAAGACTAACGATAATTTGTTGTATATTATCTTAGTCATAATATTCTTTACTGGGCTAGTTGAGCTCACCCTTTTCCTTTTTGTTCCATTTTTCTTCTCAGGAGGTGAGAACATAGCAGGATCTAGTCGGGGTATGGAGTGATGGTTCTAGAAAGATGTTTTAGCAGTCCTCATTATTTCTGTAAAATAGTGTTTGAATAATTGTAATGAGGATTTATTTGAGTGTGGATATTGTCTAGAAGACAATATTTGTATTTAAACTCACAGTATGTGTTGTCGTATTTTGCACGACAATTGTATTATTGAAGTTGTAGTTTGCTTTCTGTACCATGTATTTGGCGACTCAGAATGGGTGTTGCATACCTATTTTGGGGGCGTCACATCTACTATCTTCTAAGTTTAAAAGTCCATCATCAATATTTTATCCCTGTAACATCAATCAATATACATTTTGAATCAAATATTCATCTTTGCATTACAAGCTAAATATATTCATTTGTATCACCAGTTGATTATGTTCATCTCAACACCTGTTCATCTTTACACTACAGACCAAAGATATTCATCAGGTAATCATACACCTTTGCACTACAGGCCAAAGATATTCAGTAGTATCATCATTTAGGACTGAGGATGATGAAAAATATTTTAAAGAAAATGAATCCAGTGAGATAAAAGAACAAATATTAGGGATTCGTATTACAGTTTATTCAAGTTCAATAATACTCCATAATAATCAATTTTGAAGCATAATTCAAAAATAAAGATCAAAACATGGATACAATCAAATATAGTAACCATAATAGATAACTTGGACAAAAAGAAGAAAATTTTATTTTTCGGTGAATAGTGTCGTATACGTGAATAGTAACTCCGACACCAAAAAGTTTTAAATTTGATAAAAAGTTCAGATTAATATTTCGGCATAATGATATTGAAATAATAATATTATTAGGAAGAAAATAACATCCTTTACCTCAAAATATCAGTACTTTTAATCGGAATATCGGTATAAGGCTGAAGGAAACTTACACTTATGAATAGAAACTCACAAAATACACTCAATAATCTAGAGAGAGAGAAAAAACTTATTTTTGGTGTGATTTTTAATTCTAACTTAGCTCTCTATTTATAGAAAAATATTAGAACGCCGAAGCAAACTTAACCTGTAACCTGATGGCTTGACCTGCTATTATTCCCACCCACCACATTTGAATAAAAATCTTCGTACATATTTACGAACCAAAAGTGAGGCCCACCAATTCTAGAATTTTTCACCAAAATGATAAATTTCGAAACTTCAACATTTTCTGAATCAGTCATCTCTTAAAATTCATAACAAATCATACGTTCATTTTTAACGGTTTAAAATTTATGGATATATACTCAACTTATATATGTATAACATATCCAAAAATCACAACGATCCAACGGTCGGATTAAAAATTATAACCCCCGCAATATATCTCAATAACCTTGATTGATTTTTAATACCTCCATTCCGACAAAAATATTGATAAAACACCTCAACATTAACTCCTTCATTTTTAACCACAAAATATATCCAACATTTATATTCACATAAAATAAATATTTTCTTATCATATGAATCAATAATTAATTATTCACAATTAATATTATAAAATCATATTTATGACAACCAGACCGTTTTCAGGAAAGAGAGGGCTTTCCAATAAGGATTTCTCCATACTGGCGCGCAATTAGGTGACCAAACCTCTTCTTAGACAGAATTTTCTAGACATTGTCAATAATGCTATCTAATAATATTATTCAAATAATATGAATTATTGATCTGATAATAGAAAATACTGTACAGTGACAATTATTGAAATAACAATAATATAAAATATCAATGCAGCAATTGTTGAATCAATAAAATAAAATATTGAATAGTAACTACTGTAACAATTATTGAGTAGTGCCTTCCTTCGTAAGAATTAATAATTCAAAAATACTGTGCAACCATGCGTATTACTGTATTTTAACTACCGGGTATTCTAACAGTGTTAACGGTAACAACTACGCCGTTATTTATAAAAATTTAATTTTTATTATTATCTTCATCCAATCGTTTTCCGTAATGGGGCCCACAAATAGTTGCGCCGTCGTACGAATATTCTCCGACAGAAAGAACATTCCACGACCAAACGAATATTCCCCGACAAAATGAATATTTTATAACCACTTGTTTATTTTGCAAAATTTGCACATTTCACCCATAACCAAAATATTATATCAAATTAACACCTTATTATTCACAATTATAATTAGAAAAAATTTGATTTTATTCATTAATAAGTTGGGGTCTTACATAACCTGTATACACGGGCTACCCTATACTTGGTGAAATTCTTCTGTTATTCTATTCTTTATTATTCTGTTGGAATAACCTGTATACGTGGGCTACCCTATACTTGGTGAAATTCTTCTGTTATTCCATTCTTTATTATTCTGTTGGAATATCCTGTCTGTGCGTTTTACGCCGGACCTGGTTCCGTCTTTATTATTCTGTTGGAACATCCTGTCGGTGCGTATTACGCTTGACCTGATTCCATTATTTAGTATTCTGTTGGAATAACTTGTCTACGCGAAGTACCACATGCATGGTGATTTCTGTTGTTATTCCATTCTTTATTATTCTGTTAAAATAACCTGTCGGTACGAATTTCGCCTGACCTGGTTCCGTTATTATTATTCTGTTGGAATAACCTGTCTATGCGAAGTACCGCATGCATGGTGATTTCTTTTGTTATTTCATTCTTTATTATACTCAGTTGGTTAAAGTTTTGACTTCTATACTCCATGAAATTAGTGAAATATCCTTGATATTTGCGCTTCATCCAGTATCTTTTCATGAAAATATTCTTCTGAACATTCTTGAATTTTACTCTATAAAGAAGTATCATGTTGACAATTTGGACGTTATTAGTTTCTGGATAAATTAATTCTTGAACTTGTTTTATTGAATTCTTATATCATTGTCATCATCCTCATGTTTATATTCTGTTGAAAGTCATCTGTGGCCTGTAGTGTATAGATGGACTTTGTATGATTATGACCAGGGATTATTCGGTATAATCATGATCGTAATATTACAAATGATGTGATAAAAGTCATCATTGGCCTGTAGTGCGTTGATGGATAATGGTTGGCATGATCATGACCATTAATGAATACACAAATATTCTTGGCCCGTAGTGAATGGATAATTGTGGTCATGATACTAAAGAATATCTTTGGCCGTAGTGCAGGGGTGATTCGATGATGTGGATTATTTATTAAACTGAGTCCCAGCGATAAAAGTCATGAAAACCCTTTTAAATCATAGAAGATAGTAGATTTTATTCTCTACTTGACTCTTCTAATGGGTTGCTTGTTCCGCTGCAGTTAAACTTGATGTTTGTTATATTGTATTAGTTTAACACTGTTTAAGGCTAATGATAATTTATTCTGCATTATCTTAATCATAATATTCTTACTGGGCTAGTTGAGCTCACCCTTTCTTTCACTGTTCTCTTCAGAAAATGAGAATATAGCTGGGACGAGTCGAGAAACGGAGTGACGGTCCAGATGATAGAATCACTATTCTATGAAATAGTCTGACAATAAATGTAATGAGGACTTATTCTGAGAGTGGATATTGTTTAGAAAATAGTATTTGTATTAAAACTCACAGCTTTCTTGTTATATATTAAAGATTGTATTTGTATTCTGTACCATGTATTTGGCGACTCAGAATAAGTGATGTATACTTATTTTGGGGGCGTCACATTGTGCGTATTTCTTTCAAGTATATGCATACTTTGAGTGTAGCTAATAGTGAAATATTAATTCAAGAATATCTCCGCTATACTTGTGACGCCCCCAAAATTAGGTATACATCACCCATCTTGGGTCGTCAGATATATAGTACAAAATACAAATACAACTTACTAATACAACTGTCGTGTACAATACGACAAAACATAAACTGTGAGTTTGAATACAAATATTGTCTTCTAGAGAGTATTCATACTCAAAAGGAGTCCTCATTACATTTATTAACACGCTATTACATAGAATAGTGAGGACTACTAACTAATACTATCATTCGAACCATCACTCCGTTCCCCGACTTGCCCCAGCTACGTTCTCATTTCCTGAAGAGAACAGTGAAAGAAAGGGTGAGCTCAACTAGCCAGTAAGAAATATTATGACTAAGATAATGCAGAATAAATTATCATTAGCCTTCAACAATGTTAAACTGATAAAATATAATAGACATCAAGTTTAACTGCAGCGGAAAAAGCAATCAATTAAAAGAGTCAAGTAGAAAATAAACTCTACTATCTTTTATGATTTAAAAAGTTTTTCAACACTGTGATCGCTGAGACTCAGCTTAATAAAATAATCCACATCATCGAATCACCCCTGCACTACGGCCAAGGATATTCGTATATTCATTAATGGTCATGATCATGCCAACAACTGTCCATCAATGCACTACGGGCCAATGAGAACTTTTACCACATCATTTGTAACATTACGGTCATGATTATACCGAATAATCCCTGGTCATAATCATACCAAGTCCATCTATGCACTACAGGCCACAGATGACTTTCAACATTTTATAAACATGAGGATGATGACAATGATATAAGAATTCAATAAAACAAGTTCAAGAATTAATTTATCCAGGAATTAATAACGTCCAAATTGTCAACATGATACTGCTTTGTGGAGTAAAATTCAAGAATGATCAGGAGAATATTTTCATGAATAGATACTAGATGAAGCACAAATGTCAAGGATATTCCATAAATTTCATGGAGTATAGAAGTCAAAACTTAACCAACTGAGTATAATAAAGAATGGAATAACAAAAGAAATCACCATGCATGCGATAGACCGCACAGACAGGTTATTCCAACAGAATAATAAATAATGGAACCAGGTCTGGCGTAAACGCACAGACAGGATATTCCGACAGAATAATAAATAATGGAACCAGGTCCGGCGTAAACGCACAGACAGGATATTCCGACAGAATAATAAATAATGGAACCAGGTCCGGCATAAACGCACAGACAGGATATTCCGACAGAATAATAACAAGACGGAACCAGGTCCGGTGTAAAACACACAGACAGGATGTTCCAACAGAATAATAATAAAAACGGAACCAGGTCCGGTGTAAAACACACAGACATGATGTTCCAACAGAATAATAGAAGAATGTCACCAAGTATAGGGTAGACCGCGTATACAGGTTATTCCAACAGAATAATAAGAAATGGAATAATAACAGTTCTCTTCATGAATAAGAAAGAATAACACCCCTTACCGTTTTAAAGAAGAGCTGAAGTGAGGAAGTAGTTAAGTAGCAGAATACTCTTCTTCTCTCTCTCTATAGTTTCTCTCTATAGTTTTTCTCTCTAGAGTTCAGTAAATTCGTAAGAAATAATGAAGGAATGAGCTGCTATTTATAGAAAAATAGAATGCTTAGTAACTAATCCATGAACGGTCCAGATTGATTACTTTAATCTGACGGTCCATATTTAAAGAAAAATCTTTTAAATAAAATATAATATATTCTATTTATAGAATAACTTTAATAAAGTATTTTGTTTTATATAAAAAGATGTTTCTGTTTTATTACGTTAATAATACGAATAAAACAAAACGTCATTATCGCTAAATAATTCATATTATTAACTGACAATAATGGAATCAAACTGAGTGACTTCTCACATAAGCATTAATAATCAATACTGTGTGCTACTATGCAACCACACGTATTACTGTACTTTTACTACCGAGTAGTTCAACAGTAACAATGGTAAAACTTTCGCCGTTATTTTTAATAAAATATTTTTGTCGTTTTCTCAATCCGACAATAATTCCGTTGTGGGGTCCACCAATGATTGTGTCATTGTACGAATATTTTCTGTTAAAACGAATATTTCCCGACCAATCGAATATTATATAACAACTTGCGTACTTTGCAAAATTTATAAATATTACCCACAACTATAACATTATATCAAATTAACTCCATAATATTCAAAAATGATATTTATAGAAAATTCATTTTTATTTATAAAAGTTGGGGTCTTACAATCTCCCCTTCTTATGAAATTTCGCCCTCGAAATTAGGGTACGTACCTGGTATGTCGAAGAGATAAGGATATCTTGATTTCATTTCAGATTCTAACTCCCAAGTCATTTCCTCAATATCGTGGTTTCTCCACAAAACTTTGACTTGAGGTATAACCTTGGAGCGTAGAATATGTTCCTTCTTATCCAAGATTTGAACAGGAACTTCTTCATACGTCAAATCCTCCGCTATTTCGTCCGGTTCTAACTCAATAATGTGGTTCGGGTCTTCCATATATTTGCGTAACATGGATATGTGAAAAACGTTATGAACACGAGACATACTTGGCGGTAAAGCGAGTCTATAAGCCGCAGTTCCTACTCGATCGAGGATTAAAAATGGACCGATGAATCGAGGATTGAGCTTTCCTCTCTTTCCAAATCTCGTAACTCCTTTCCATGGAGCAACACGTAAGAACACATGATCTCCTACATCAAATTCCACGTCCTTTCGATGAAGATCAGCATAACTCTTTTGTGACGCCCCCAAAATTAGGTATACATCACCCATCTTGGGTCGTCAGATACATAGTACAGAATACAAATACAACTTAATAATACAACTGTCGGGTACAATACGACAAAACATAAACTGTGAGTTTGAATACAAATATTATCTTCTAGAGAGTATTCATACTCAAAAAGAGTCCTCATTACATTTATTAACACACCATTACATAGAATAGTGAGGACTACTAACTAATACTATCATTCGGACCATCACTCCGTACCCCGACTTGTCCCAGCTACGTTCTCATTTCCTGAAGAGAACAGTGAAAGAAAGGGTGAGCTCAACTAGCCCAGTAAGAAATATTATGACTAAGATAATGCAGAATAAATTATCATTAGCCTTCAACAATGTTAAACTGATAAAATATAATAGACATCAAGTTTAACTGTAGCGGAATAAGCAATCCATTAAAAGAGTCAAGTAGAAAATAAACTCTACTATCTTTTATGATTTAAAAGATTTTCCAACACTTTGATCGCTGAGACTCAGCTTCATAAAATAATCCACATCATCGAATCACCCCTGCACTACGGCCAAGGATATTCGTATATTCATTACTGGTCATGATCATGCCAACAACTGTCCATCAATGCACTACGGGCCAATGAGGACTTTTACCACATCATTCGTAACATTACGGTCATGATTACACCGAATAATCCCTGGTCATAATCATACCAAGTCCATCTATGCACTACAGGCCACAGATGACTTTCAACAGAATATAAACATGAGGATGATGACAATGATATAAGAATTCAATAAAACAAGTTCAAGAATTAATTTATCCAAGAATTAACAACGTCCAAATTGTCAACATGATACTACTTTGTGGAGTAAAATTCAAGAATGATTAGGAGAATATTTTCATGAATAGATACTGGATGAAACGCAATTATCAAGGATATTTCACAAATTTCGTGGAGTATAGAAGTCAAAACTTAACCAACTGAGTACAATAAAGAATGGAATAACAAAAAAAATCACCATGCATGCGATAGACCGCACAAACAGGTTATTCCAACAGAATAATAAATAATGGAACCAGGTCCGGCATAAACGCACAGACAGGATATTCCGACAGAATAATAAATAATGGAACCAGGTCCGGCGTAAACGCACAGACAGGATATTCCGACAGAATAATAAAGAACAGTATAATAAATAATAGAACCAGGTCCGGTGTAAAACACACAGACAGGATATTCCGACAGAATAATAATAAAGACGGAACCAGGTCCGGTGTAAAACACACAGACAGGATGTTCCAACAGAATAATAATAAAAACGGAACCAGGTCCGGTGTAAAACACACAGACAGGATGTTCCAACAGAATAATAGAAGAATGTCACCAAGTATAGGGTAGACCGCATATACAGGTTATTCCAACAGAATAATAAGAAATGGAATAACAGTTCTCTTCATGAATAAGAAAGAATAACACCCCTTACCGTTTTAAAGAAGAGTTGAAGTAAGGAAGTAGTTAAGTAGCAGAATACTCTTCTTCTCTCTCTCTATAGTTTCTCTCTATAGTTTCTCTCTCTAGAGTTCAGTGAATTCGTAAGAAATAATGAAGGAATGAGCTGCTATTTATAGAAAAATAGAATGCATAGTAACTAATCCATTAACGGTCCAGATTGATTACTTTAATCTGACGGTCCATATTTAAAGAAAAATCTTTTAAATAAAATAAAATATATTCTATTTATAGAATAACTTTAATAAAGTATTTTGTTTTATATAAAAAGATGTTTCTGTTTTATTACGTTAATAATACGAATAAAACAAAACGTCATTATCGCTAAATAATTCATATTATTAACTGACAATAATAGAATCAAACTGAGTGACTTCTCACATAAGCATTAATAATCAATACCGTGTGCTACTATGCAACCACACGTATTACTGTACTTTTACTACCGAGTAGTTCAACAGTAACAATGGTAAAATTTCCGCCGTTATTTTTATAGAAAGATAATTCTGTCGTTTTCTCAATCCGACAATAATTCCGTTGTGGGGTCCACCAATGATTGTGCCGTCGTACGAATATTCCCCGACAAAAAGAATATTCTCCGACCAAACGAATATTTTATAACAACTTGCTTACTTTGCAAAATTTATAAATATTACCCACAACTATAACATTATATCAAATTAACTCCATAATATTCAAAAATGATATTTATAGAAAATTCATCTTTATTTATAAAAGTTGGGGTCTTACAACCTCCCCTTCTTATGAAATTTCGCCCTCGAAATTAGGGTACGTACCTGGTATGTCGAAGAGGTAAGGATACCTTGATTTCATTTCTGATTCTAACTCCCAAGTCATTTCCTCAACATCGTGGTTTCTCCACAAAACTTTGACTTGAGGTATAACCTTGGAGCGTAGAATATGTTCCTTCTTATCCAAGATTTGAACAGGAACTTCTTCATACGTCAAATCCTCCGCTATTTCGTCCGGTTCTAACTCAATAATGTGGTTCGGGTCTTCCACATATTTGCGTAACATTGATATGTGAAAAACGTTATGAACACGAGACATACTTGGCGGTAAAGCGAGTCTATAAGCCACAGTTCCTACTCGATCGAGGATTAAAAATGGACCGATGAATCGAGGATTTAGCTTTCCTCTCTTTCCAAATCTTGTAACTCCTTTCCATGGAGCAACACGTAAGAACACATGATCTCCTACATCAAATTCCACGTCCTTTCGATGAAGATCAGCATAACTCTTTTGTCGATCTTGTGAGGTTTTTATACGTTGTCGGATCGTTTGAATCTTTTCTGTAGTCATACGTACCAACTCCGGTCCCAACAACGTTGCTTCGCCCACCTCATCCCAGCATACTGGAGAACGACATTTTCTTCCATACAATGCTTCGAATGGAGCCATGCCAATACTTGCTTGATAACTGTTGTTGTAGGAAAACTCCACCAATGGTAAGAACTTGTCCCAACTTCCCTTGAAGTCAAAGACACAGAGTCTTAATAGATCTTCAAGAGTTTGAATAGTCCTCTCTGATTGTCCGTCCGTCTGAGGATGATATGCTGAACTAAATCGTAACTCCGTGCCCATAGCTTTTTGTAAACTAACCCAAAATCGTGAAGTGAATCTTGGGTCTCGATCAGAAATTATGGATACTGGCATACCATGCAGTCTTACAATCTCGTTTATGTACATACGAGCAAGACGTTCAAGTGTATAAGTTTCTCGTATCGGTAAGAAATGAGCAGACTTGGTCAATCTATCAACAATGACCCAAATCGCATCAATACCTTGAGAAACCCTAGGAAGACCGGTAACGAAATCCATGGTAATGTGCTCCCACTTCCATTCTGGAATTTCAAGTGGTTGCAATGGACCTTTTGGTACTTGATGCTCCGCTTTGACTCGTTGACAAGTTAGACACCTTGAGATAAACAACGCTATCTCTCTCTTCATATTGCTCCACCAAAATGTATGACGAAGATCATGATACATTTTGGTACTTCCAGGATGGATTGCAAACGGTGTGTTGTGCGCCTCCATCATGATTTCATACTTTAAATCAGGGTTGTTAGGAACACAAAGTCTGGAGTTGACTCGAAGTATTCCTTCTTCATCGATTCTTGCTTCCGGCATAACACCTTCTTGCACTTTCTTCCTCATACGCATCAGCTCCAGGTCTGTAGCTTGAGCAGCTTTAACTTTATCGATTAAATTCGGTTCTACTCGTATATTCGCCATCATCACATGGGTCCCTGGAGTCTTCAACTCTATCTCCATCCTTTGCAAGTCACGCAAAATGGGTCTTTGCGTTGTTAATATTGCACTTGTACCCGCATATGATCTTCTACTCAATGCGTCAGCTACCACGTTCGCTTTTCCAGGATGGTATTGAATGGTATGATCATAATCTTTCAACAGTTCAAGCCAACGTCGTTGTCGCATGTTGAGTTCCTTTTGAGTGAAGAAATATTTGAGGCTTTTATGATCCGTAAAGATCTCCACTTTCTCCCCATACAAGTAATGCCTCCAAATTTTAAGTGCAAAGACAACAGCTGCCAACTCTAGATCATGAGTAGGATAATTCCTCTCATATTCCTTGAGTTGTCTTGATGCATAGGCTATGACTTTTCCATGTTGCATGAGAACACATCCCAACCCTTTGCTCGAAGCATCACTGTAGATGACAAATCCCTCCGAGCCAGATGGTATTGTTAGAACAGGTGCTGAAATGAGTCTCCTCTTGAGTTCTTGAAAACTCTGCTCACATTCTTCGCTCCAACCAAACTTTGTATCTTTCCGAGTCAGCTGAGTTAATGGAGTAGCGATTCGAGAAAATCCTTCCACGAATCTCCGATAATAACCAGCTAAACCAAGAAAGCTACGTACCTCGGTCACTGATTTAGGTTGCTCCCAGCTTTGTATAGCTTCAATCTTTGCCGGGTCAACTGATATTCCACGACTTGATACTACGTGCCCAAGGAATGCTACCTCCTCCAGCCAGAACTCGCATTTCTTCAACTTGGCATAAAGCTTGTATTCACGAAGCTTTTGGAGTACCAGCCTCAAGTGTTGCTCATGATCTTCACGGCTTTTGGAATAAATAAGGATGTCATCAATAAAGACGACCACAAAGTGATCCAAATATTCCTTGAATACCCGGTTCATCATATCCATGAAGGCAGCAGGAGCATTAGTCAATCCAAAGGACATGACTAGGAATTCATAATGCCCGTACCGAGTTCTAAAAGCCGTCTTTGGAATATCCTCAGTTCTAACCTTCAGCTGATGATATCCAGAACGAAGATCGATCTTTGAAAAGAATTGTGCTCCTTGCAACTGGTCAAACAGGTCATCAATACGTGGCAATGGGTACCTGTTTTTGATGGTGACATGATTCAACTCCCGATAATCAATACAAAGTCGCATACTTCCATCTTTCTTCTTCACGAACAGAACAGGAGCACCCCAAGGAGAAGTACTAGGACGAATAAAACCAATGTCTAACAATTCCTGCAGTTGGGTCTTTAACTCCTGAAGTTCAATAGGAGCCATTCGATATGGAGCTTTGGAAATGGGTTTTGTACCGGGTTCAAGGTCGATACAAAATTCAATTTCACGCTCTGGGGGTAGGCCAGGAAGTTCTTCAGGGAATACGTCAGGGAATTTATTAACAATAGAAATATCATTCAAAACTGACGTATTTTTGTTTAGATCTGTGACATGAGCTAAGAAAGCTTGACATCCGTTTTTCAATAAACGAATAGCTTTGTGGCTTGAGATGACAGCGATTGATTTTAATGGTTTGGTTGCTTGAATTCGCATAATAGGTCGATTAGGAATATGAAAGCTAACAACCTTACGAAAACAATCAATTTTTGCATGATGAGTAGTTAACCAATCAATCCCTAGAATCACGTCAAATGCAAGTATTTTTAATGAAATAAGATCGACAGGTAATGTGTGGGTACCAACTTGAACCAAACAAGACTTATAAACCGTGGATGTAATGAAGGTTTCTCCCAATGGAGTTTCAACTGCTAAGTCAAAGTCTAATTTCTCCGGAATCAAATTTAATCGATGAGCGCAAGTAGGAGAAATAAAAGAATGGGTTGAACCGGTATCAAATAAAGTATAGACTTCGTTAGAGTTTATGATAAGCTTACCCGTGATGACCTCATTCGGGTTCCTTGCGTTCTGGGAGGTCACAACAAACGCTCTCCCTTGCACAACCGGTTTTGACTTTTCTGGGACGGCCTTTGGTGCCTCCATCCTAGCTGAATTTGTCTTCGGTAAACGACAAAATCGGGCTAAATGACCTTCTCTTCCACAATTATAACATGCTTTGGACGGCATCGCGCAGTTTGGACTGATGTGCCCCTCCCCTCCGCATTTGAAACATATGATAGGTGGTCGTTCTCCTTCCTTAACGACAGGTGCTGGTGCTGACATCTTTCCATCATTGTTGAATCTCCTCTTCTTAAAATGTCCATTCTTATTGTTTTGGCCCTGATTACCACCGAAGTGGTTACCATTTCTGGCATGTTGATTCCCTCCACGCTTGTTGTCACCGCTTCGATGACTGCTCTCACTGGTATTATCATTTTGCCGGCTGCTCTCTTTTGGTTGCGTTATCTCGTTATCGCGCTCCACCAACTGAGCCCTATTTACAACATCTGAATACAAACACAGTTTATGAGAAACAAGATGTTGACGTATCTCCGGCTTCAAACCTCTTAAAAACATCCGCGTCATTCTTTCTTCATTATCCACCAGGTGGGACGCAAACCGGGATAACTCCGCAAATTTTGCCTCGTACTGCGACACGGTCATATTATTCTGCTCCAATTTGATGAACTCCACCTCCTTCATGTGACGAATACTCTCGGGAAAGTATTTGTCGTTAAACAGATCTTGAAACTTCTCCCAAGACATCTTCAGTGCGGCAGGTTGAGTACGCTTTATCGATTCCCACCAGTAATCTGCCTCTCCTCGCAACATAAAGGCGGCAAAGGGAACCTTTTGCTCCTCGGAGCAACCCAAGACATCAAATATCTTGGTGATCTGCTTTATCCATGTTTCAGCTACAAGTGGTTTGGGTTCTCCCTTAAACTCCGGTGGTCCCAGCTCCTTAAACTGTTTAGGCGGTGACCGCCTGAGAGTTTCCAGTATTCCACCTACGTTATGGACAGGAGCCGCTTTCACCTGTTGTTGCATGAATTGCATAAAGCCTCTGAACATTTGATCATTCATCATTTGGTCAGTGTTGTTGTTTGCATAAGGATTGACACCTTCCTGATGCACATTATCATGATTATTGATGTGTGGTGAATCAACAGTCGTCTGTGCTCCATTGCTATTCTCAACATTCTCGGATGCCATTTTCAGACACTGCCACAAAATAAAAATTAATTGATATGTCATATATTATCCTTATATTATGACCGACCAATTTAAATACCATGCAAATATAACTTAGGTATGTCATACTAGCGAAGGAATTCCCCGTCTCTCCCCTCCTAGTTCTATTCTCACATCTTAGCCAGGGATCATATCCCTAAGCTCTGATACCAACTGTGACGCCCCCAAAATTAGGTATACATCACCATCTTGGGTCGTCAGATACATAGTACAGAATACAAATACAACTTAATAATACAACTGTCGGGTACAATACGACAAAACATAAACTGTGAGTTTGAATACAAATATTATCTTCTAGAGAGTATCATACTCAAAAAGAGTCCTCATTACATTTATTAACACACCATTACATAGAATAGTGAGGACTACTAACTAATACTATCATTCGGACCATCACTCCGTACCCCGACTTGTCCCAGCTACGTTCTCATTTCCTGAAGAGAACAGTGAAAGAAAGGGTGAGCTCAACTAGCCCAGTAAGAAATATTATGACTAAGATAATGCAGAATAAATTATCATTAGCCTTCAACAATGTTAAACTGATAAAATATAATAGACATCAAGTTTAACTGTAGCGGAATAAGCAATCCATTAAAAGAGTCAAGTAGAAAATAAACTCTACTATCTTTTATGATTTAAAAAGATTTTCCAACACTTTGATCGCTGAGACTCAGCTTCATAAAATAATCCACATCATCGAATCACCCCTGCACTACGGCCAAGGATATTCGTATATTCATTACTGGTCATGATCATGCCAACAACTGTCCATCAATGCACTACGGGCAATGAGGACTTTTACCACATCATTCGTAACATTACGGTCATGATTACACCGAATAATCCCTGGTCATAATCATACCAAGTCCATCTATGCACTACAGGCCACAGATGACTTTCAAAAGAATATACAATGAGGATGATGACAATGATATAAGAATTCAATAAAACAAGTTCAAGAATTAATTTATCCAAGAATTAACAACGTCCAAATTGTCAACATGATACTACTTTGTGGAGTAAAATTCAGAATGATCAGGAGAATATTTTCATGAATAGATACTGGATGAAACGCAATTATCAAGGATATTTCACAAATTTCGTGGAGTATAGAAGTCAAAACTTAACCACTGAGTACAATAAAGAATGGAATAACAAAAAAAACACACATGCATGCGATAGACCGCACAAACAGGTTATTCCAACAGAATAATAAATAATGGAACCAGGTCCGGCATAAACGCACAGACAGGATATTCCGACAGAATAATAAATAATGGAACCAGGTCCGGCGTAAACGCACAGACAGGATATTCCGACAGAAATATAAAGAACAGTATAATAAATATAGAACCAGGTCCGGTGTAAAACACACAGACAGGATATTCCGACAGAATAATAATAAAGACGGAACCAGGTCGGTGTAAAACACACAGACAGGATGTTCCAACAGAATAATAATAAAAACGGAACCAGGTCGGTGTAAAACACACAGACAGGATGTTCCAACAGAATAATAGAAGAATGTCACCAAGTATAGGGTAGACCGCATATACAGGTTATTCCCCAACAGAATAATAAGAAATGAATAACAGTTCTCTTCATGAATAAGAAAGATATAACACCCCTACCGTTTTAAAAGAAGAGTTGAAGTAAGGAAGTAGTTAAGTAGCAGAATACTCTTCTTCTCTCTCTCTATAGTTTCTCTCTATAGTTTCTCTCTCTTGAGTTCAGTGAATTCGTAAGAAATAATGAAGGAATGAGCTGCTATTTTATAGAAAATAGAATGCATAGTAACTAATCCATTAACGGTCCAGATTGATTACTTTAATCTGACGGTCCATATTTAAAGAAAAATCTTTTAAATAAAATAAAATATATTCTATTTTATAGAATAACTTTAATAAAGTATTTTGTTTTATATAAAAAGATGTTTCTGTTTTATTACGTTAATAATACGAATAAAACAAAACGTCATTATCGCTAAATAATTCATATTATTAACTGACAATAATAGAATCAAACTGATGTGACTTCTCACATAAGCATTAATAATCAATACCGTGTGATACTATGCAACCAACACGTATTACTGTACTTTTACTACCGAGTAGTTCAACAGTAACAATGGTAAAATTTCCGCCGTTATTTTTATAGAAAGATAATTCTGTCGTTTTCTCCATCCGACAATAATTCGTTGTGGGGTCCACCAATGATTGTGCCGTCGTACGAATATTCCCCGACAAAAAGAATATTCTCCGACCAAACGAATATTATTTATAACAACTTGCTTACTTTGCAACAAAATTATAAATATTACCCACAACTATATACATTATATAATTAACTCCATAATATTCAAAAATGATATTTATAGAAAATTCATCTTTATTTATAAAAGTTGGGTCTTACTACCTCCCCTTCTTAT